>CM052437.1:2168324-2201998 GCA_028533085.1 Varecia variegata
CTCAGATGTGGGGGGGGGGGATGGGTGTATACTTACATAATGAGTGCGATGCGCACTGTCTAGGGGACGGACACGTTTGAAGCTCTGACTCTGGCGGCGGGGGTGGGGGGCAAGGGCAATATATGCAACCTAAACTTTTGTACCTCCACAATACGCTGAAATAATAAAAATAAAATAAAATAAAATAAAATATTGTGAGGGAAAAAGCAAAAAGTGACTCAAAACCTGAAGAAAAATCCTTCAGTAAAACCAAATGCAGAAATGAAAGAGATGATGAAATTAGCAGGAAATTACTTAAAATAACTACTTTAAATGAGTTCATGAATTTTTAGAAAATGAATATAATGAGAGAAAAAGGGAAGATAAAAGAAATTAATGGCACACCTAGGGCTGAAAAATTTAATTAATGAGATTTGAATGCACCAAATTAAATTCACTGTAGAATAGACACTGCGGAAGAAAGAAGCTATGAACTAGAAAACATAGCAATGGGAATCAGCCATCCTGAAGACAGAGGGAAAAATGGCTGAATTTGAAATATGAAAAGAAAAAAAAAATGCTCAGTGACCAGTAGAACAGTATCAAGATGTCTAAAATACATTTAATTGGTATACAAAATAAAGAAAGGAGAGAGGAAGGGGAAAAAAGTTTTAAAAAGATAATTGCCAACAGTTTTTCAAAATTCTAAACATACAGATCTAGGAAATGCAACAAACTCTAAGTAAGATAAAAACAAAGAAAACCACAATGTGGTCCATTATGATCAAATTGCTAATAAAAAATGATAAAGAGACAATATTGAAGGTCTCCAGAAAAAATGTATATACAATGTATTGTATAAAAAAGTTTATATAGATTAAAAAATAAGGAAAGAAGTATAAAAATGACTTTATATTTCTCAGAAGAAACAAGGAAAGGCATAAAAAATTTAAACACTAATTTTAAAGCACTTAATAAAGAACTGTCAATTTAGAATTCTGTATCAAATGATAACATCTTTCAAAAATTAAAGATAATTTTTTTAGGAAAGTGAAAGTTGATATAATTTGTCACCAGCAGACCTCTTCAGGAAATGTTAAAGAAAGTTTTATTAGGTTAAGAAATGATACTTAAGGTAAAATGCAGATCTATATGTAAGAATGAAGGCATAAAAACTAGAAATGTAAGTATAAATATGGATATAAATATATATTTTCTGTAAAATACAGTATCAGTTTTAATTAAAAGTAGATAACTGGCTGATAATAGCAAAAATTAATTACATGTATTTTTGAGTTCATAAAATACATAAAATTAAAATATTTGAAAAGAATATCACAAAGTTTTATTGTTAAAAGGTCCTTGGCTTTTACCTGCAGTGTTATAAAATAATTTGAAGGTAGAATACAATAAGTTAAACGTACATTTGTAAATACCAAAAATAAAAAACAAAGAGCTTTAAGCTACTAACCAATAGTTCAGGTAAGATGAAAAACAAACTACAAAAAACTTTAAAGTTTACCCCAAATGATGCACAAATGAGGAAAAAGAAACAAAGAACAAATGAAGTACAGAGAAAATAAATACAACTTAAACCACGGACTTAAACCAAATACGTCCAAGTTATATTAACCGTAACAATCTAAACATTCCAAATACAAAGTAGAGGTTGTCAGATGGGATAAAATAGAATAACTCCACTATATCATGTATATGAAAAAACACTCTCCTCTCCTTAAATATAAAGATTTAGGAAAGTTAAAAGTAATGAGATTAAATTAAAAAAAAATGGACCATGAAAACTCTGATCTTAAGAAAGCTAGAATGGTTACATTAAGATTAGAGCAAATAAATTTCAGAAAAAGAATTGTCTCCAAGGACAACGATGAGCAATTCATAAGAAAAAGCAGTCAGTAAATCAGGAATTCACTCAAATTCTAAGTGGATGCAATAACAGAGGTGCAAAATACATGAAATAAAACTCATAGAATTTAAAAGAAAAAAGGGAAAAAATCCACAATTATAGTTAAAGATTCAATACTCTTCTACCAGTAATTTACAGAAGAAAATCATATAAAATTATTAAGGCTACAAATATAAAAAACACTATATCTATAAACACCACCAACCAGCTTGATTTAATCAATATTTATAGAACACTAAACCCCCAAACAAAAGAATACATATTTATTTCAGATACATATATATGGAAAATTTGCTAAACTTTATACTAGATCAGAAAATGCTTCTTTCTGAATATATAAAACTTCAACTCTTAAAGAGAGTATTCACTGATGACAAAAACAATAAATAAAAAATCAATAAGAAAAAGATCTGGAAAATCCCCAAATATTCTTCAAATATACTTCAAAACAATTTATAGGACAAAAAATACATTTAAAAATTAGAAAATATTTTGAATTAAATTATATTAAAATAATACATGATAATATTTGGGGGATGCAGCTAAGTCAGTGCTTAAAGAAAAATTATATTTATAAAACACTCACGTTAGAAGTGAAGGGCTTAAAATCAAGGGGAAACTTTCCACTTTAAGATGTTAGAAAGGAAGAGACTATTTATCACAAATTAAGTAGAAGAACAGAAATAATAATGGTAAGACCAGAAATCAACAAAACAGCAATGGACAACAAACGGAGAAGATTTATAAAATCAATAGTTGACTCTTTGAAAATGTTAATAAAATTATAAACCTCTAGCTATATTCTCAAACAGGAGAGAAAACACAAATTATAAATAGCAGAAGAGAAAGAGATATTATTACTGTCTATCCTACAAACATTAAAAGGATATTAGAAGAAAATAATAAGCACTATGCCAATTTTTTTAAAAGATGCATATTACCAAAATTAACAGAAGGCATACAAAACTACAGTGTTTCTATATCTATTAAATAAATTGAATTTTTAGTTAAAACCTCCCCATAAAGAAAACTGCAATCACAAATGTCTTTGCTGGTGAGTTCTGTCAAATATTTAAGGGAGAAATTAGAACAACCTACAGGATCTCTTTCAGAAAACACAGTAGTGACTACTTTAAAACTTCCTTTATGATGCCATTACCTCACTGATATTACAATAAAATATATTACAAGAAAATGAAACTTCAGATAAACATACTCGCAAAACTCCATAACAAACTATTAACAGATCAAGCCCAATAATATATAAAAACTATAATACACCATGGCCAGCTAGAACTTTTTCTCAGGAGTGCACAGTTGATTTAACACTGTATTAACATCTCCATAGGCTGAAAGATCACTGGGCAAACTCCCATACCAAGTGAGCACAAAGTATTGGATTATCAATGCAGATTCATGCTGATCAGAGATCTTACCCAGTATTAAGCTCAATTAATAATGTCAAGGATGAGTGATCAGTCATATACCTATGACAAATGTCTATGCCCTTGGCACAGGCAAAGCAGGAACAGTTCTGGTGCTTCAAGGAGAGCTTCCCGGAACCTGTTTTCCCTCATCTGATAGGTGACGAGGTGACGCCAGGACTGAGTTGATGAAGTCTCAAATTAGGCACACAGATTATTTCCTCCCAGAGTAGAGATAATTTTCCTTAAGAAACACTTGGTTTTGTACATTTCTATTTTGTACAGGTCGCATGACATTATTCAGGGAGCCATACCTCAAAATACTGACATTGTTCCCCATGTGTTTCCCATGAGCAATTCTAAGCCAGGGTAATTCCATTAAGAGTACTCTTAGGTATGGACTGTCCTCAGAGTCAATATCATTCTTCTATGTACCTGAAGGTCCAGTTGCCACCAGGAAGATATTGGGTTGTGTGTTTCCTGCTTTCTATTATTTCTCCATGTTCGTCCTTTAAAGAATCAGGGGAAAGTGGATCACAGAACAGCTGGTTTTACCTTTGTTTTCTTGGAATCACCATCCATGACAAAACTCTCAGCAAACTGTAAATGGAAGACAATGTTTTGGCCTGTGAGGGGTGTTCATGGATGACCTTCAGACAGCATCACACTCAATGACGGAAGGAGGAATCTCTCCCCTTAGGATCCGGAACAAAGCAAGATGGGCCCTTCTCATCACGCCTGTTCAGCATGGTATTGAAGGTCCTCACCAGGGAAATTAACCAAGTGAAGCAAATACAACCCATGTCAACTGGAAAGGAAAAGTAAAACTTCCCGTTTCACATAATTTGACATAATTTTTTAAAAAGTCCTAGGTAATCTCAACAAAAAACTCTTGGAACCAATAAATGAGTTTATCAAGGTCTCAGGATATCAATGTCAATATAACAACAAAAGCTCAGTTATATTTTTATGTACTAACAGTAAACAAATGGAAATTGAAATGCAAATATAACATTTGCAACATCAGGAAAATTAAATATTTAGTGGTAAATATAAGAAAATGTACACAAAATCTATACAAGAAAATTAGAAAACATTGTTGAGCATAATTTAAGAAGACCTAAAAAAATACCTTTGTTCCTTTTCTCACACATAATACTAATTAAATCATAAAGGATCATAAACCTAAATGTAAAAGTTAAAATTTATAAAACTTCTAGAAGAAAACAGAAGAACATCCTTTTTACTGGGAGTTTGCAAATATTTATTAGGTAGAATGCAAAAAATCATGAATCAAGAAAGAAAAACAAATAAATTAGACTCATCAAAAATGCTTAAATTCTTGATATTCAAAAGACATCAGCAATAAATGAAAATGCAAGCCACAAAATTGGAGAAAATATTCACAATATATATATTTGACACAGGACACACAGCCAGAATATGTATGGAACCCTTGTAACTCAATAATAAGACAAATAATCCAATTTGAAAATGGGCAAAAGACAAGAACAGATGTTCATCCAAGAAGATATAAGAATGGCCAGTAAGCACATGATAAGATTCTCAACCTAATTAGTTAGCAGAGAAATGAAAGATACCACCACATTGAGATTCTACTCACTACACCCCAATAGAATGGCTCAATTTAAAAAGTCTGACAAGAACAGGTTTCTGTAAGGAACTCTCATACACTGCTGATGAGAATTTAAAGTGGTGTAATTAGGGGAAAACACTGGGAAAATTTCCTCTACAGTAATGTATAAACTTTCCATAAGACACTGCAATTCCACTCATAGATATTTACCCACAAAAGCTGAAAATGCATGTTCCCACAAAGACTTGTACCTGAATGATCCTAACAAATTTATTCATAATAGCAAAAGTGGAAATAACTCAAATGGCCATCACCAAGTGAATGGACAAATGAATTGTGGTGTATCTACACAATGTAATATTAAGCAATAAAAAAACTACTACTTATACAGACAAGAACATGTATGAATCTCAAAAGCAGTATTCTGTGCACAAGAAGTCAGACACAAAAGAGTACCAAAATTATGTCATTCATAGGAAATTCTAGCTGCACATGGTAAGCTACAATGACAGAAAGCATTTGTCTTGGTCTTGAATGAGCAGGACTTCCATGGAATAGAAGGGAGAGGGTAGGAACATTAACATGAGCACAATTACAGACTCTGAATTCACTTGTTTGAGAATGTTTGTTGTGACTTTGGCTATGTGCAATAGTGCAATTTATAAAATAAAGCTGAGAAAATAATTTGGGATAAGTTTAGAGAGAATCTTGAATTCAACAATAGTAAATGTATATTTATTCCTGAAGTGATTGGCATTATTGGTTTTAGAAAGGAGATGGTCCAGGTACCTTTGCAGCCAAATTTTTTATATTAATGAGCACACTGTTGTATTATAGATCTGATGACCAATCCATTTCCACCTTAATATTTTTCATATTTAAGCAATGACTAGTATGTCCATGAATGTCTGTTAGCATACCCAATTTGTGCTGGCAAAGTATCACAATAAAACCATAGGTGGATTTTTAGGGATGTTTTTAACATAGACATTCATTCATGTTGGGCATGAGGGAAGAGATGGGTTCCAACCCCTGTCAAAGCTGTAAGCTAAGATAAAGTTAATTGCTTGAGTGAATTAGTGTTAATAATCATGTCCCTTTTATATTCAAGAGTATTTGATTAAATGATTGCTATGGTGCTCTTTTCCCTGCATTAATTTGAACATTAACTCAGTGCATTTTACATGCCAGACATTATGCCCAGCCTTGTTTTATAAGACTTGACCTTAGTTGCTTCATGGAAATAACTTCTAAAACTTCTCAGGATGTATTACTATTGTTTCCTGAGATAAAATATACACTTTGGGGCATGTTCAGTATATGAACAATATTTAGGTGTTCGTTAATTCCATTGTGTCTACCATGTGATAGCAGATGACTTCAACATCAGGAGGATTATCTTGAAAGGTTTTCCAGAATAAGAAGGTTCATTATCAAAGAGGTTAAATAAACAGAGCAGGTGACATAATCTATTTTCAGAGATCTAGGGATGGAAAAGTCAGTTCTTATTACAACTTTCCAACAAAGATTATAAATATGACTCATGTTTCTCCTGAAATCAGCACAGAAGCTCTGGCTCTCCTCTCCTCCACTGTGGTGTTCTCACCATTCCATTCAGATGAGATTCAATTACAAATCGTGAAGGTAAAACTACACAACAAGCGTTATTTGACAGTGATTTTTAACTCTGCCCCTATGGGGTAAATATAGTCACATGCACATACAAATATAAATTTAGAAACATCTCTGCCAACATAACCTAAATACATATTAAAGAATCTCATTTGTACATTGTCAACACAGGAACATTGCTTATTAAAGGGTTTAAAACCTTACTGATCTTTCTTTGAAACAATTATAAAGCACACATTATATTATTAAATTCATTAATTCCCTAAATTGTCCTGTCTGTACAGACTGCTGCCCTGCCATGCTCTAGCTAGTGCCCCTAGGAAGCATGTTTGAGCAACAAGGCAACACTTGGGAATCCGTCGCACGATGCCAGCAGTATTAGTGCATCCAGAAAGTTAGCAGCCATTATCTCAGGGTGGGTACAGTTTTCTTTCTTTTCATTCCATGTAATTTCCCCCTACTGTGTAATAGAAAAACTCAGTATTTCAATGAACCTGATATTTTGCCAAATTAACTCCTTTCTCTATTGAATGGTGCTTACTGTGTGATTAAATTATAGGGAAAGGAATCTTTAGAGAAAAACTAAACCCTGTGAGGATAATTCAAGTTTGAAGTTCTTATTAGCCTCATTGTAATTTCCGAGAAGTCTGTCTTACCCACTGAGGCACAGCCCGAGTGCCCAGCGAGGCAGTCGAGAGCCCCACGCGTTAGAAATGACAGGAGGAGCCTCTCCTCCTCTGGGCTTCTTCCTCCACGGAGTTCGCTGAAACACTGCCTCTGTCCAACTGTGGCTCCTATTTGACCCGTCTTCCCTGGACTGGGCGCTCACCATGAGCTGGTACAGTTCATCCATCCTGTGTTGCTTTCAATTCCTTCCTCCTCGCTCTACTTTCCTCTGTTTGGCAATTGTCTAAACATCATTTTCATTTCTTTGCTGTGGTAATAGCTAAGGGCAAGTACCAAATTGCCTATAATGTTAGAGCTGGCCAATGCACACAACCGAAAACCCCAGGCTTCCTAAATCAGCTCCTAGAAACCCTCCATTTCATCTCTTTCTGGGCCAAAGTGCTTCCTCAGACCATTTAAATCTATTTTTAGTTCCGCAGTAAGTTTTAGCATTTAGTTTACATTACTAAATCATATTTGATATTTTAAGAAGGTATTAAGGTGTTAGTTACACAGTACAAATTTCTACTAAATTATCAGTAACTCAATGTCAAGGAGTACAGCTTGGGTAAGTGATCCAATCTTTTATTTTTGAATCCAAGATTTATTGCAAATCAAATGGATTAACTTGCTTTTAAGCAAGTCAGTCAGGCAACCAAATGGGCTTAAGTGTTCATGCATGTAAAAGTGATACCTTGTGTCAGATGTTCCATTATATCTGGTAATTTAAGAAAATGTTGATGTATAAGCACCTGCTGGTAAAGTTACACAGTACACATTTCTACTCAATTATCAGTTATCAATTTAAGGAAGTATCTGTGATCTCTGAAATTTGGAATATAGGACTATATTGTTCATGGCTGCTTGTTCATGAATAATATTTCATTCTTCATGCCAAAGACAGTGGGACAAAATATTATAATATTTACCAGAAGCTTGGATTGGGTCCTAGATCTCTCAACTTTTTTGAATAAATGTATCAAACAGAGTTCCATACTGGAATCAGAAACCCACTAGGTATTCCTTAGCAAAAGGGTTTTAAAACACAAGGAGACAGACTTGAATAATGGAAATTAGGAAGCCATCGTTTAAATGATTGCTTTAAAGGATACACAATAATATCTGTGATTCACAGACCAGTGGTGGAGGTCAGGGAGCCACTGAAGTCCTTGTGGGCCTTGACAAGTATGAGGCTGGTAACTCCTTTCCCAAAAAACATCCAAATACTGACAAAGAGCTACGGTTTCTTAGATACCTCTCTGGGTGATGCTTATTATTCTAGTTCTGACACAAGTTGTCATCTTGTGACTTTCAACTAAATTATAAAGCTAGTCACAATTACCATGTTTTGTCTTACATAGAACTTGAAAGGGCAAGACAAAGACAGAAGTGTGTGTGTGTGCATGTGCGTGTGTGTAGCAGAGCAAAGGAAAGTACATGGCAGTGTGGGAGGGGGAGCACCCAATCCTCATTTCCTGCATCCCCACACATCTTTAGCCTTTACTGAGGTTAGGCAGAGCCATGGAATTATTTCTGGACAATAGGCCATGTGAGCCGCAGTGGCAGGTCTCACTCCTACTGCAGGTCGTGTGATAGCTGGTGTGATTTCTCCACATTCCTCCTTCTTTCCTGCAGCAAGTCTGGAAGCCACAGCCATGGCCAGAAGAGCCTGGAAGGCAGCGGTCCTGGGGCACTGCCTCCCTCCCCCCAAAATTGCCACCAGCCAAGTGCTGTTTTAAACCACTGAGATTTTCAGGTTAATGATTTATCCCAACAAAATCTGGTCTATCCTGACTTGGGAGATATTATAGATCTCGCATCTGCTATTGACCAGGAGATGTAGCTTTCTTCATTTACCACCAATTTTAATGTTTCCTTTGCCCTCAGCCAGTATTTCAGCTGAGCAGAATCTTTACCTGGCGAGATGGAGCAAAACATTATTGCTGAGAGGTCTAAGTCTGTACTGGGTTACTGCGTTGTTCTATTAATATTTATCAGCATAAAATGCCAAGGAAGTATAAAAGATTACCCCAGAGGATTTCCTGGCTTCCAGATATAGTCTTCCTCCTCTATCTTGCATACCAGCCAACTATTTCCTCTTGATAACCAGGATCAATCATTTTAGCCAACTCAGTAACCTCCTTTTAATCTCAAAAGTACCATATGGCTGTCCTAACTTCTAGTTTAATGAGATAGTTTTTGTATCTTCTGGAGGAAGTTCTCTTTCAAGAACTATGACCTATAAACCAGCAAAGCATGGAGTCATGGAAAAAGCAAAGATCATTAGTGAGTTATGAGGCCTAATCATGAGAGATGCTATCTCTGTTCCAGCATGTTGGCTCTGAATTTATATAATTTCCTAAGGAAGAGTAGGTGTAGCATATTGGCCAAACAGTTTAGAGCACATTACATACATTATAGGTATCACCTCAAACTTGAGAGGGGCTGTTCCCAACCAGTATCAATTCTGAGCCTTCAACAGTTCACTGTTCTTTTACTTCTTAGTGATGGAGTCCATGGTGACACCAGGGAATCTCACGTGTTTCCACTTACATTGAAATAAATTGCTTGGTCAGAGCAACACTGTGTCTACAGTGTGACATTGCTTCACAAGTGCTAGCATGTCATACAAAAGTATTAGAAAACATGGCCCCCGCAGGACTCCCTTGTCTTTTAGGGCTGAGTAATATTCAATTGTATCTATATACCACACTGTACTCATCTATTCGTCCACTGACAAGCACTTAGATTGATGCTGTATCTTGGCTATTGTGACTAATGGTGCAATGAACATAGGAGCGAAGATATGTGTTTGACATACTGATTTTATTCCATTTGAATATATACCTGGAAGTGGGATTGCCAGGCAATATGATAATTTTATTTATTTATTTATTTAGAAACTGCCACACCGTTTTCCACAATGGCTGTACTAATTCACATTTCCACCCACGGTGTACAAGCGTTCCCTTGTATGCCCTTGTCATGTCCACTTAAAGACGTTGCTATTATTATAACAAAATATATTGAATATATTGAGTACTTAATATGTGTAAACACCCTGTTAATCATTTTATAGTGTACTATCTCATTTAGTCATGCCACTCATAGTTAGATATCTGTATCTCTGTTTTACAGAAGAAAAAAAATTGGTTGGAGATATTTAAAAACTTTTTTAAAACACAGAGTATATAGTTGGCCTGGAAGTTTTAAACTTTCAGACTTCATAGCCCATATTTTTATCATTACATTATGATCTCTCTTTCCTAAATAACTCCGTTAATCTAACAGTTTTGCCTGAGTGAATTATTGAATGCACTTAGTCTGTTTTGTGGTGCTACAGCAGAATACCTGAGACTGGGTAATTTATAATGAACATAAATTTATTGTCTCAAGCTTCTAGAGGCTGGGAAGTGCAAGATCCAGGTGCCAGCATCTGGCAAGAGCTTTCTCGCAGTGTCATCACATTGCAGAAGGCAAGAGGGTGAGAGAGCAAGGGGGCAGCTCACCCTTGCATAATGGCACTAATCCCACCCAGAGGGTGGAGCCCTCATGGCCTAATCACCTCTAAAGGCAATTAGGTTTCAAGGTGAGTTCTGAAGGGGGCAAACGTTAACACATTGACTGCCACCCTAGAAAAAAAAATTTTTTTCCTTGAGTCCACAGTGTTTTATTGCACAAATAGAATAAAAACTTCGAAAACAAAACGATCCTTTCTAATTTAAAGAAAAATTTATTATTTTTTATTGTTTTCTGTGTGTGAATTATATACAACTTGAAAAATAGTTCTCATAGCTCCCAAGGTGAAGACATATATGAGTTACATATGTTCAAAACTAGCATGAGTTAAATACAACTCACATGGTAGTTAATGTGTTAAATCCTAACATGTACTTATTTTTATAAATTTTTAATTGCACTAAAATACACATAATATAGCAGTCCTACAGACCATGCCCTAGCCATGGGCATGAAGAAGCTTTCAAGATGACAATGACCTTACACTTATCAGTCTGTCTATGTGCTGATGAGGAGCCCAAGCCAGAACTGCACGGCCATGTCACAGTCAAATTCCTGACCTATAGATGATGTATTTAAAAGATAATAAATTATTTCTGTTGTTTGAAGCCACAAAATTTTAGGGTGATTTGTTATATAGCACTAGATAACTTAAAAAAATTCATCATGTTTAGTTTTCTCTCTTTATAATAATCACGTGAGTTGGCCAAACTACAGTTATGCCTGTTTGGAAGGTTTTGGGACTTAGGAATTTAGGGAATGATGAAGTTCTCAATTATAAAGTAGGTGAACAAAACAAAAGCTTGTGTGCTTTCATGTCAATGAATTTCTCATAGAGTTGTTTTTGCTTGTGTATATTTACTTCTCCATTTGAGTAACCCCAATGTTTTATGTCAGGACAAAGAACTATTGAGCATAAGAAGGGCATGATAGTCAAGTTTCTTTAAAAGGGTGCAGTGACGATTGATTGAGTCCACCTAGCATCGTCCTCTTATCCTGCACACCCTCTGGTAACAGTCATCAGCTCCCCAGTCTCAGGGCTCCATACATGGTCTGGACTGGGACATCTTTCCATGGCCGTATAAGGTCTAAGTTCATGAGAGGTATTCCAGAGGGTTCCAAAGTAGAACTGGTGGAGCAGATCCATTTGCATCTTCAGCCATGAAGCTAGAAGGCCCAGAACAAAATGACCATGCCATGCAGGCCAGCCTTTCTGCCATCGTGGAGAGTGACTGACAGCCAAGGAGCAGCAGACTCGAAAACAAATAATCTGGTCCTCAGAGTCAGAGTCCTTGGAAATTCCCTTGGTCCATCCTGCCCGTGGTTTGGTAGCATGCACAGAAGTGTTCCCCTCTACGGCTTAAGCATTACTATCGCTTTTAATCAACATTCTGAAATAAAACAAATAGCTTCTGTATGTGGAAATATTCCCTCAAACCAGTCACGGTGAGAAGTGCTTTCATAAATGTAATGTCATTTAACCCTTGTGACAACTATTCAAAGTAAGTTTTACTGTTACATAGTAACAACAGGGCACAATCAATACTGTTATATAGTTAAGTACACATGACTAAAAAGGGTTAAGAAACTTGCCACACAGTTGGTACTTATTTGAGCCAGATTGTAAACATGGACAGCTCTGACTTGGAAGCCTGTGACTTGAACATAGTAACAGCGATTCTGTCTGAGTTTGAAACAGATCTACACAATTAAAACACTGAAAGTATAAACCATGAACTGAATACTAAGTTTTGAAGGAATGCTTCATAAGCAGTGTACATATGCAAGTTTTTTAAAGAAGATCTGTTGGAGACATTGGTTATGCTTTGTGTTCACCAAACACATAAGTTCTACATGATATCCAGAGAAATTTCTCCTACAACTTCCCAACCTCAGAATCCAAAGCAAGTAGCCGCGTACATAATAACATTCAGAAAACAGCCCCATTCTCCAAGGTGCTGCACGACCCAAGGCAAAAACAAAATGGTGAAAGTAAGATTGCTGGGATTCACATGCATTAATAAAATGAGATATTTCTAAAACATTCTTCTGTCTTCCCAGATATTTTTCTTTTGTTATATTTCATTACTGCTTATATTTTCTTAAAAGTTTTTTACAACCGCATCTTTATATCCAGAGAAATGAAAACCCATATTTCCTCTTTTTTATTCCTTTTGTTTTTCAAAATCTTCACAACCTTGGTGTATTAGTAAACCCTCATTTCAGAAAATGCCAGTGAAAATAATATTGCCATAACTGCCAGTTAAACCACATTAAATCAGGAGATGGTAGTAAGTTTGGGGAATAAAGTAGCATGATAAGGTAGAAGTCTTGAAGAAAATAGTGCAGACTCATCATTGTTCTTTCAATGAATGGTCCCTTTGACATTTGCTACCATTTTAGGGAAACTTAAAAAAATAAATAAAACTCAATCACTAAATTTTGCAAAATGGGACTGAGCTCTTTCTGAGGTCAGAATCACCTTCTCCTTTGCTCTCCCCCAGCCCTTCTGTTTTCTGTTTATTTCCTTTTTATTTTTTCTCTCATCACAAATCAAACATGCCAAAATACTGTTACAGTTTATTATCACTTTATTTGAGAAAATAAACTGTTTAGCAAGTGCTGAAAATAACTTTCAAAGACCTTCAAGTATTTTGCAAAACCTCTGGTCCTTTAATTTAGAAAATCAATATTTTAAGAAAATTTTAATGTTTCTTATTGATTTATGTTTAAAACACTAAATAGCATTGTTGTCAGGGCTGTTTGATATATTGAGCTCTGTATTCATTTTCTCTGAAGCCTGTTTTTCGTCTTTAAGCATTGCTTGCTGCCTTGAAGGAACAGAAAACAGTGCTACACATTTTGTCAGAGATGCCAAGCCTGGACATTCTAAATTAGTTATAAACTAGTAACACTCTGCTTTAAACTTTAATAGACTTATAAGAAACAAGAGAAGGCAGGATAGAGCATAATGACTTTGGAAAAATGAAAAGTATTTTAATAACAAGGAGTTTCTACTATTTAAAACTTTACCTTAGCAGGAAGCTGTCTATGCTAGTTTCAATCTTTATTTAGCCAAGGTTACAACTGGGAGTAATTTGAAAAGCTACTTTTGAAGTCACTTATGTAGCATGAAGGAATCTCCATCTCCACACCTACTCAGCATGCACAATTGTCACCACCAGTCTGATAAAATATTCTTATTATACCAAACAGGGTGCACAAACAGGGAAGCTTATACAAATATGCCCTCATTCCTCATCCCCAGCCAGCCAATCATTCATTCTTTGAAACCTGAAGAAAATTTTCCATTTTTATTTCCTAGGATGAACATAAAATATTCCACCTCAGGTAGAAGTGGAAGTGGAAGTCTCTAAATCCCAAAAGAGCACTTCCAGCCAAGCAAGCAAGAGAGTGATTTTTACTCTATCCCATGCAATTCTGATCCACTTGGGAGCCCAGCGGACATCAGTCCATGAGTGGATTCTTATATTGATTATGACTCCAACTAGCTGTGAATTTATTTTGATACAATTATATTAAATAAACACATCATTTTTATACTCTAAAAACAAAATATTACCATTCTAAACAATAGCTAAAAATAAATTAAAAGATAATTGAGTAGACCCTCTGTAAACCTGAAGGCAGGAGGTGAAGACATTCATATCTGTGCAGGCAAGTGGAAAAACAAACAGACTGACCGTGAGGTAGCTTGATACACACTGCCTGGGATGAGTCTAAGCACACCCATCTCATGGTCCTGGCTCATCTAGTCCTTGTATTCATGACTAGCTAAGATCTAATGTAACCTGGTTTGTTAATAATAGGGTTTTACCAGAACCCAATTTTTCTGACTCCAAATCCAGTGTATTGCCCACTACTTCATTCCAAGTTTTAATCAGGAAAACCACAGAGTTGTAATATAATTTAAGCTTGGAAGATAGCAAGTCTTCAATTAGTGCTTGAATAAAATTATCTTAGACTCCATTAGGATGTCTTATAGAGTTAAGAAGCATCTGAAGGACTTTGGGAAAAAAAGCTATTCAAAAAATTATTGATTAAATCATATTTTTTGTTACAACTGATGATACATTGTTACATTTGTTACAACTGATGATACATTGTTATACTTGTTGCAACTGACGATACATTGTTATACTTGTTGCAACTGATGATACATTGGTATATTTGTTGCAACTGATGATACATTGGTATATTTATTACAACTGATGATACATTGTTATTAACCAAAACCCATAGTTTACATTAGGTTTCACTCTTTGTGTTGTACAATTCTACAGGTTTTGACAAATGGATAAATGACGTGTATTACCACTGCAGTATTATACAGAATAGTTTAGCTTCCCGAAAAATCATAAATCAGATTTTTAAGGGAGCTCCTGTGACACCAGGGATTTAAAATTTCATGCAAATAATCTGACCTGCCCAAACCAATGGCACTTAATTAAGAAAGTAAGTTGTGCCTATTAGCATTATTTTCCTTAATTGTTATGACTGTTTCTGTATGAGCACAACTGACCAAATCTGGATATCACAACTTTCTCCTATAACATATCATTTCCAGAGTATTACGTTTAGAACCTCGAAGGTATAAGAATTGTGTTCACGGGCCTTGATATGTTCTGGGAAGAAAAGGGAGGATGGACTAAAGTTGCACATGAACTTCCAGTTCCTCTCTTAAACAAAGGAAAATAAAATAAACACCACATATATTTTATAACTACCATAATAAAACATAAATATAAAACAGCAACTAAAGGGAATATCAATTATATTTATATGACTTATGGAATGTTGTGAATAGAAAAATTAATTTCCATTTGCAGTCTCTAATTTACCAACACTATTTCAGTCTGTTTATGAACACCTAAGCATTCACAAATTTAGGGATAATATAGCTTCTTTGATTACGATCATAGACTCTGGATCAGACCTCTCTGGTTTGAATCCCAGATGCACTGTTTACTACCTTCATAACCTTAGGCAATTATTTGATTTTTCTAAGTTTCAGTTTTACCCCTTGTCATGTGGAGATTACACAAATGCTAACTCTTGGATCATTGTGAGGATTTAACATAAGTAAACCATATAAAGGATCTGGCTAAGTACTTGATACAGGATAAGTGGCCTTGCATTGGATAATATTGTTACTATTAATAAATTTATCTTCCTAAAATTTGTTTTGTCTTGGATATCTGGATGGCCAACTGGATAGAAGAAAGAATAAAATGATGTAGTATGTACATTATGATGAGGCAAATCTCTGAGACTATGTTGCATTGTGGAAATGACACACTGTAGAGACCTTTCCTCATTAGAGATTGATGAGAGAGCACAGTAATTACAATCTCATCATAGTGAGAGTAATTTTATAAGTAAAAGTGTTTAACAATTTACATGGGGATATATTATATCAATTTATGATAGGTTCTATGAGAGAAGTGACAGTGTCTGCTGTGTTCACAACTGTATCTTCATAGAGTAGGCAGTCGATAGGTGTTCTCAATAAATTACTGAATTTACACTTGAAAACTCTCCCAACAAAGGGATGTTAAGTTTGATCAGGATTTACTTGTTTACAACACCAACCTAGTGATCAATTATTAGTGTTATGTTTGTCTTAAGAGATCAGGTTACCATAGTAAAAATAACATAAACCAGAGTGGTTTAAAAACAGGAATTTCTTCCTTATAGTTCTGTAGGCTGGGAAGTCCAGAATTAAGGTGCTAGCTGATTGTTCCCCTGGTGAGGGCTCCCCTCCTGGCTTGCACATGGCGGTCTTCTTGCTGTGTCCTCACAGGACAGGGAGAGAGAGACAAAGCACACTCTCTGGTGTCTCTTCTTACAATGGCACTAATCCCATCGTGAGGGGTACACCCTCATGACCTCATCTAACCCCTATTACCTCCTCAAAGCCTTATCTCCAAATATCCCAACAAAATACTACAAATTGAGTGACTTAAACAACAGAAATCTCTTTTTCCATAGCTCGAGAGACTGGAAGTCTAAGGTCAAGGTGCTGGCAAGGTTCGTTTCTCCTGAGGCCTCTCTCCTTGGCTGGAAGATGTGCCTTTTAATTGTGACCCCACGTGGCCCTTTCTCTGTGTATGTGCATCCCTGGGGTCTCTGTCTCTTCTTATAAGTGCACCCATCATAGTGGACTAGGGCCACTCTAGCAGCCTCATTTAAACTCAGTGATCTCTTCAAACACCTTATCTCTAAATATGACTACAGAATGAGGATAAGAAGTTTAATATATGAATGTTGAGGAATGTAATTCAGCCCATAACAGATATAATTTCAACTTTTTCTAACTCCCCTACCCACAAATAATATAAATCCAGTACCCACCCTTAAATTTCATATACATATAATTTTTATAGTTTCCATATTTATCTAAAATTTCCTGATCTGAAGAAAATATTTTATTTCTGTGTTATTTCTTTCAACTTATTTGAATTGATGAAAAACTATTTTGAATTATCTTAATGAGTATCTCCAGTAGTCATTTTATACCACACAAATGTATTGAGTTCTTAATATACTCAAAGTACTATTCTAGATGCTGAGACTTTGGCAATAAACAAAAAGATAAATAAGACTTTCTAAATTTTTAAAATATGTATTGCATTGGTTATTTAAAAATTCTCACTTTAAATTCATTATTCTAATTAATATGATATTGACATTGAAAAATTATTTAATTTCCTTAAGTCTTTGTTTCTTCTCAGTTATAAATGGTATTATCATTTTCTGAATCACAAGGTTGGGATGATATGAAAATGAAATGAAATAAAATAATACATGTAAGATTGCTATGATGAATGTGATGAATGCAGATCTGAGCCCAACTAAGACATTACATTATTTTCATTAGACCAGAGTCAGAAATAATTTTTAATAAACTAGATTTCAGCAAGGTCACATAGCCACTGAAATTGCCCTTTCCCTGGAGACATTTGTCTTTTCCTTGGGCTTTAAGAAACCACATGTCTCAGGTACAGAAATCAAAATCTGATACCCAAGAAATACAGAAGATAAGCTGGAAGAGTCCATCTGCACCTACAGCCATATAAAGAGCTAGAGGGAGATGTGGACACAAGACTTTCCTGAACTTGACCTTAGAGGAGAAAAAAAGAAAAACAATCTCTAGAAATTGCTAGCCACAAGACTTCTTTCATATTTGTTTAGAGATAGAATTGAGTCTAATTTTATTGTCCTAAAAATAACAAACCAAAGTATTAAAGTGGTCCCCAGATAATAGATATCTGGCACAGGCAAACCTTCCTCACTAGAGGAATGCTTCCTATAGCCAGTTCTCAAATGATTCCCACAGATAAAGTTCCAAATAACATGAACACATTATCAAAAAATCACAAACAACCAGGGCAACAAGCCACAGTAAGCAAGTAACAGGATAAAAGAAAAAGGTGATAGAATTGGATCAACTGAGACAGAAAATTTGAAATGCTCCAGAATGCAAATAAGCATGTTTAATATGCTTAAATACACTTAAGAGGGCAGCAAAAATTATGCCTAGAAAAAAAAAAAAAAAACCACATAAACTGTCAAAAATAACCAGGCCCATTTGATACAGAAAATAAGATTTATGAGATAAAATTTATTAGATAAAATTGTTAGCCAATGCAAGAGTTAATTAGCTGATAAGACAATTATTGGGTTTGAAGATAGATTAGTAGAGATTACACAATAGAAAGAAAAAAATATGAAGCATATAATAGGCAGAGAATAGGAGAAGGTATAATTGGAGTTCTAGGAGGAGAGACAAGAGACAATGAAAAAGAGGCAATATCTGAAGATACAATGGAAGAATATTTTCTGGAATTAATTTAAAAATCTAAGAATTAGAAATCTCAAACATGATAAAAAGTTACTCAAAATATACAAATCAGACTAAATACTAAACACTAATAACAAAAATAATTTCTGTGAAACAGCTAGATAGAAGAAAAAGTTACCATTAAAATAAAAATCTTGTTCTCAAAATCAACTATGACAGCCAAAAGCAATTTCACAAATATGTTCAGTAAAAGTTACATCTGTATGCTGTGAAATTATTTAAAAATAGTAATAAAGAAAACCTACCTAACAAGCAATGAGCACTATCTGGATAATGGGCACACTTAGAACCCTGACTCAAGCATTATAAAAGTAACCCATTAACCAAAGGTATATGTACCCCCATAATATTTTGAAATTAAAAAAATAAATAAAATAAAAATTAAAAATTAAAAAATAAAAATAGCAATAAAATAAAGTCAAATTCAGGTAAACAGAAACATTATTTTTCTGATGGACCCTCACTCAAAAAAATTCTAAAAGAACATATCCAAAAAATAAATTATAAAAGATCTACAGTATCAGCATATAATATCTAAACATTGATTTATAAAAATATATATAATTTATGGATTTAAAATATATATTTAGTACCAAAGTGATGGGCAACAATAGTTTATATGTCCAGAGGAAAAAGGATGATAATTTTTTAAACAACTTAAAATATACAGAAGAAAGTATGTATTAAGTTTAAATTTTATTAATTTAGATATGCATTCATTTTTTCAAGGTAAAATGCTGAAAGAATAATGATAAAACATAAAACTCCCAAACAGCAGAAGGGTAAAATGGAATATTTTTCACAACAGTAAATCTGAATGCAAGCAAGAAAGAGAAATACAAAATTAAGAGTTAGGGGAAAAACACAAACTAAAATGATCCTAAAAATTGCAAATATATCTGTAATCACAGTAAATATAACTATACCAAACTAGGCAATTTCATTTTAAGTAATGAGAAATAACTTGCAGCAGATCAAAGTTGTGCCAAGAAGATAAGAAATACTACACAAAATGCACAGAAACTTGTTTGAAAGCAACAAATAACTACCAAGGCAGCCAGGACTTGAGCTGAGAGAGCAGAAGGCATTGAGTAATAAGAGTAATGACTCAGCCCAGTACCCGGACTGCTTTGTCACTCAGGACATTTGAAACTTCAGAGCAGTCCAAAGGGTCAATTAAGATTATAAGCAAGTGATCAATTAGAGGCTGACAACCCAGACAGAACTGTGAGGAATTCCATGATGCTGGGAGATAAAAATTGGACACAGATCTATCAGAGGAGGACAGTCCTGATAAACCCCCCAAGATTCAGTTGGCATCTCTGAAAGAATGTGGTCTAGAAGTTAGAGGGAACACGCCAAGTGTTACACACACAAAAACCCAACCTCCAAAGAGTTTAATCTCTGACTGAATTAATATGATCTGCATTTAATTTTTATACCATACACTAAAAAACAAACAATGCTTTCTGGAAGAAAATATGCAGACCTGTATAGTTTATTTATGGAAAATATAGAAGATTCTATAAAAAAATCAAGTGATATACTAAGAGGCAAGAGTAAGAGAAAAACTCCAAGTGGTCTAGTTATTAGAGGTGTCAGAGACTTAAAAATAATCATGATTAAAATGTTCAAGGAAAAACAATGGAGAAAGGTGAAGAATTCCATAGACCATTGGAATCTCTAAAAGAGAAATAAATGGATATTCTAAAACATATTATAAATTGAGAGTAAAATCATAACATATGGGTTTATCAACATATTTTATCCCTCTGGAGATAGTTAGTAGAAAATGTCAAAACTAAGTATGGAGAGACAAGAAAAAGGGAAGTAAGGAAAATAGAGGGGAAAAGTCTAAGGATATATGGACCATTGTGAAAAAGTCTAATATTTTGTGATATTGGAGCATCAGAATATGCAAAAATGGAACAGAAAGAGCTGACAAATGTGACAAGAGAATTTATCCCTAACAACTATTTCTGGCCCTTGAAGACATTTGTTGAAATAACATAACACCAAAGAGGATTGCTTTACATAAGGGCTTTACTCTGTTTAGATGGAAAATCTCTCATATAAACTAAATCTTAAGTTTGAAAAAAAAAATATTAGAAGAGGCACCATTAAGAATTTCTAAAAAACTGACTAAAGAAATCAAGCTACAGATTCAAGATAAACCATGAATTCTAAACAGGATAAATATAATATAAAACAACTTAGCATATCATAGTGAAACTTCTGAAAACTAAGAAAATGAATACATTTTAGAAGTGGTTCTTCTTTTGAGCAATGTCTGTCCAGATCATTTGACCATTTTATAATTCGATAGTTTGCTTTTTTGCTATTGAAATGTTTGAGTTCCTCATATATTGTAGCTATTAATCCTCTGTCAAATGAGTAGTTTTCAAATATTTGCTCCCAGTCTGTATGCTGTCTTTTCACTCTGTTGGTTGTTTCCTTTGCATGCAGAAGCTTTTTGGTTTGATATAATCCCATTTGTTTATTTTTGCTTTTTTGGCTGTACTTTTTGTCTTATTCATGAAATCTTTTCCCACACCAATGTCCTGCAGAAATTCCCCTGTGTTTTCTTCTAGCAGTTTTATATTTTCAGTTCTTACATGTATATCTTTGACCATTTTGAGTTGATTTTTATATAGGGTGAGAGAGGGGAGTCTAGTTTAATTCTTCTGCCTATGAATATCCAGTTTTCTGGAAACATTTATTGAAAAGACTGTCCTTTCCCCAGTAAGTGTTCTTGGCACCACTGTCAAAAGTCAGCTGGCTGTAAATATTAATTAATTTCTGGGCTCTCTATTCTGTTCCATTGATTTATGTTTCTGTTTTTACCAGTATTATACTGTTTTGGTTACTATAGCTTTGTAGTATATTTTGATATCTGGTAGTGTGATACCTTCAGCTTTGTTCTGTTCACTCAGGATTGCTTTGGCTATTTGGGGTCTTTTGTGGCTCCATAAAATTTTTTTTCCCCTAATTCAGTGAAAAATGTCTTTGCTATTTGATTGTGGTAAATCTTTAGATTACTTTTCAGGTACTTTCCTTATATACCAAACTTATTAAGAGTTTTTTTCAAGGATCTGAATTTTATCAGAAGTTTTTTCCACAACTATTTAGATGATTATATTTTTTGTCCTTTACTCTAGTGATGTGATGGCTAAAAAATATATGAAAAATGCTCAACATCACTAATCATCACGGAAATGCAAATTAAAACCACAATGAGTAATCATCTCACCCCAGTTAGGATGGCTTTTATCAAAAAGTCCCAAAACAACAGATGCTAGTGTGGATGCAGAGAGAAAGGAGCACTCACACACTGCTGGTGGGACTGCAAATTAGTACAACCTCTATGGAAAGTAGTATGGAGGTAACTCAAAGAACTAAAAGTAGACCTACCATTTGATCCAGCAATCCCATTACTGGGTATAAAAAAATCATTTTATCAAAAAGATACTTGTACTAGAATGTTTAATGTACCACAATTCACAATCTCAAAGATGTGGAAACAACCAAAGTGCCCATCAATACATGATTAATAAAATGTGGTATATGTACACCATGGAGTTATACTCAGCCATAAAAAATTGGTGAACTAACACCTTTTCTAACAATCTGGATGGAACTGGAGACCATTCTTCTAAGTGAAGTATCTCAAGAATGGAAAATCAAACACCACAGGTACTCACTATTAAATTGGAACTAATCAATCAACACTCATGTGCACAGATGGAAATAAAAATCCCCAGGAATCAAACAGGTGGGAGGGGGAGGATAGGATGGGTAAATACACAACTAACGGGTTCAATGCACACTATCTGGGTGATGGGCACACTTATAACTTTCACTCAAACTGTACAAAGGCAATTCATGCAACCAAAATGTTTGTACCCCTGTAATATTCTGAAATTAAAAAAAAGACACATTAAGATACAGAATATTTGAAACAACACAATTAACCATCTTGGTACAGTAAATATACACACCACATACAATGATCGGAGAGCACATATTCTTTAGAAGCACACAGGAATATTTACGAAAAAGGACTACTTATTAAAACATAAAGCAATATTTAAAAGTCACTATTATAACATACTCTCTGTTTCCATGTAAAAATGGAAAAGATCCATTTGTCAAACAAATAATACAATGTTCCTTTCGTGTACATCAGATTCTCATGGAGGACTTTTAGAAAAACAATTTTTGGACCCAATGCTCCAGTTTCTGACGGTAAGGCCTGGATTTGCATTTCTAGCAAATTTGCAGGTGATGTTTATGTTGCTGTTAAAGGAAGCACATTTTGAAAAGCATAGCTTTCAAATACATACTAAAAATTTTAAAACGAACTCCTAAATAACATATATCATATGTGAAATAATTGAAATTAGAAATGCACTATAATAAAAGTGCTATATGCCAAAAAAAGCAAGGATACAACTAAAGAGTGTATAAAGATAGGTTTAAAGCAAACATACTTATCTTGGGAAATAAGAAAGCCTAAAAATGAATGAGTCAAGCATCCAGTAAAGGAAGAAAGCAAAATAGCCACTGAATAAACTTGGAGATGCAGGAAAAAGGAAATAGTAAGTTTGAAAGCAGAGATTCATAAAACAGAAAACAAAGACAGCGCTGAGGGCCTTGACAGCACCAGATCTGTTGTTTTGAAAGTGTAATGAGATTGACAAATGTCTGGCAATGCTGGTCAAAGAAAAAATAAAGAGAAAATGTGCAAATAACCAATATAAGAATTGAAAATAAGGAATTATCACTACATATACTAAAGACTAAAAAGATAAGAGATTATTATGAAAAGATTTTCCAATGCATTTTAAAACCCTGGCAACAGGGACAATTTTCTTGACAAGTGTGAATCTCCAAAACTGATTCATACAACAGAAGACAACATGTAACGGAAACTTTTAGCAAACCACAAGAAGAGCACTTTCATAATCTGATAAAAGAATTATAGGAAGTATACAAAATTATAAAACTTAAAAACAAAATTATTAGTGTAGTTAGAAACAATACAGCTTGAGCAGTTCTGTTAAACAAATATAGGTCTTCTAGTGAGCAAAGAGGAAAATATATAAACTACATGTGTATTCTACATATAAATATACACACTGTGAGAATTGAAAAAGAAAAAAGTAATTGCCATTATTCATAGATTACATGATTGTCCAAATAGGGATCCCAAAACATTCTGCAGACAAATCTCCAGAATTAATATGGAAGCTGTGCAAGTCGCATAATACAAGATTAATACTTAAAGATAATGGGATTTTTATACCCAACATATTACAAGTTTGATCTTTAAAACAGAAAAATGTATTCGTAACTAACAATATATTTTAAAAACACTTGTAAATCTGCTATGGAGAAGCATGAAACTTTATACTGAACAGATTAAAGAAAGCCCATGTATAATGAGAGGTAAAACATGTTTATGTATAAAGAGACATAACATGCTGGAAAGGCCAGTTTCCCCACATTGATCCCTGCATCCGACAGCATTCCACAAGTATCTGATTGTTTTGTGGTTTGTTTGTTTTTGTTCTTTTTGTTTGTTTTTATTTTTGATGGTATCAAGTAACAAGTAACCTGATTCTAAGACAAACCAACAAAAGTAAAGAGTAGTCAAGGCATTCCTTCTCCAGATTTCGAACTCCTTTATCCTGGACTTCAGGGGTTTGTTTCTTCCAACACACTTCCTCCTGGGTTTTCTGCTTGAGGATGATGGGAAGCTTCCTACCTTCTCTGCATTCCCGATGTGATGTCCTTTACAGCAGTCACTCTGCGATGCTTTGTGCGATGACTGCTTTTGTATCTTTCCTACCATTCCTACGTGATGATGATAAACACTTTCTGAAAAGAGACCACAGGTAATCGTCTCTGAATCTCTTAGGGAGCCCTTGCACTCACCCTCTCTCTACTGGACCAGGGCCCCTGAACGTTCGTCTTTGTTCTGAAACTTGTGGACACAGAAGTTAATGAGGCCTAAGAGGCTTCTCTCTCATGGGCTCATATTCTAGAGGTGCTCATATGTAAAAATGTAATGAATGAAGGGATACACATATTTAAACACCAAAGAGTAAAGATCATTTTGTTCTAGAAAACATCAGATTCATAAATTTAATAAAACATATAAAAACTATATTTCATAGAAAATATTAATATTAAATATAATTAGAATTATAGAATTTTTCAGCTAAAGATTATCTCAGATATTATCTAATAAAATAACTTCCATTTTCAGATGAGAAAACAAAGGCCTAAAGATTTCAAGAGGATTTGTTCAGTTTTAGAGAGTTTTGACTCTGGGTATTCCTCTATTGTTTGGGCTAAATCTATTTTTTGGGGAGAAGTGAACTGAATAGTCAATAGTCAGGCAACTAAACCTTTCACAAATGTAAATGAAGGATTGAAATTAATTGTCAGTGTACATGTGTTGATCCTATTGCCATGTGATGCTACAGTAGCTATTTGGTGCCACATTGAGAGACTTCGATCAATGTGTTTGCAAGGAGGAAATAATGAAAGGACCTTCCTTTATACTGGAGTAGTCATTTCAGAAAACAAAAATGCTGTAACTTCTTTGAAATAAATCAAGAAACAGCAAAAGTGAGGATTTTTCAGTAAGGTATATCTAGGCAGGTGCAGTGGCATGCACCTGTAGTCCCAGGTACTCACGAAGCAGAGGCAAGAGGATCACTTGAGCCCAGGAGTTCAGGGCTGTAATGTGTTATGATAGCACCTGTGAATTGCCACTGTACTCCAGCCTGGACAACATAGACAGACCTGTCTCTTAAAAAAGAAAAAGGAAGGAAGAAAAGAAAAGAAAAGAGAAGAAAAGAGAAAGAAAAGAAAAAGAAGTGATATATCTCTGAAGAGAGGGTGTAAGAAAGAAGGCACATAAAAATGACCTAATTCAAATGGAATCTGCATGATCTTGTCCACGGTCAAGCAGGACAGGGACAGCATCACTGGGCACTGTGTCAGCTGACCTGAGTAGATAGAGCCTCAGGGTTCTCTACGCGCATAATTCCTACTTAGTGGGTATATAGAGAACTAAGTAATTCACTAAGAGAGTGAAACCAGTTCTAACTGGTTTGTAGAATCTATCCTAAACTATATGTGTTAATTTCCTTGACTAACTGCTCATGTTCTTATTGCATATGAAAAACCAACTAAATCTTTATTTGTGCAGAAAAAAATCATATTTGGTTTTAAATGTTAATTTACTATGGCATGCACTTCCAAGTGGAGACATCTTTTCTAAATTGTTTAAATGTGTTACATATTCTACATACAAAGTTTTTTGCTTTGCAATATATATGAGAATGGTTAAAGTGTTATTGAAGTAAATTCGGAGTATAGAGATATAAAGAGAATTTCTTATTATTTCTAAAATCAGATAAAATCAGTCAGTCCATATACAAATTGTTACTAAAAAGCCTATCTAAAAGTTTCTCATAATGAGCACAATCTTTTTCATGATCATAATTTATCTCTGCACATCATATATTAAAACAAGATTCTCAGTACTAAAAGTGACTAGGCTTAATTTTAAAATATCTCATTAATTTGCAGTAATGAGATATAATGAATATTTATGGAAGGTTTTATCTGTACCTATTAATTTGCCATGATGTGTCACTGATAAACTAGCCCTGTAAGCTGAAACCAAGAAACATCAATGTGAAAACCACATAAAATAATGTTCAATAACTACCGCTTGAGATTCTAACATTTGGTGTAAAAAGGTAATATGTTTTCTGCAAATGAAAGTTTATTATATAATTCACTGAATACACCACAGGGATCTGAGTCATTTTCTCTGAACACACAGTTTATAGTTTTTAAATATCATTGTTCCCCTATTCCCCTACTTCACCAATAAGGCAGAAAAGCAATGTTTTTCTTCAGCAGAAACCAGTTGTCTTCACTTCTAGATATTGGATTAAAGGTTGTTTGGATTATAGATCAAAGGAAATGGCACATTTGCAAATCCTCAGACTGTTTTACTGAAGGGTCTGAAGATGTCCCAGGTCTAGTTCCCCGTCAGCTGGGTACTGTGGCTGCAAGCATCCCACTGACCCAGCCTGGTGCCCTCCTGGCTGTCACTGCAAACTAACGGGCACTTAGCGATTTCCATTGTGCAGTTTCTTAATGGCATGTTCATTTGCCTCAAAGCAGCACATTATAATGAACTACTTATTCATACTTTCATATTAGTTTTTAATACAGAAAAGCAAATTTAAACATGCTAGTCATCTGCAAATTTTCCTGATTGATGAACCTTGAAGAAAATTCCTCCCTAAATATTGAAGTTTTAACCCTGGCTGACTATTATTATGTATCAGTTTAAAACAGACTAGATTTCAGCTCTAGCCTCAAATATAATTTTTATGCTCTAACCAATAATTGTTTCCAGGTTCAGAACATGTAAAATTTGTAACAAAAAGTTGTAAAATTTTAGTATTCAGGAAATAAACTTTTTGTTATGATGGAGACATTTGCACATAAGTCACAAAGGTTTAAACTACTGGGGGATATTTCAAAGTCATTAATTTTGCAAATTAAGGGATCTGTATGCTAATTTATTTTTACTTCTACTTATATACCAAGGAGGGCATGTTCAGAGGACAGAGGCATTAGATTGGAAACCACAGGAAAAATATAGTCTATTGGAAGGAACTTCGTGTTAATTTTGAAAAGATAAATAGAGTTAAAGTGTTTTAATTTTGAAGGATAATTAAATAATTAAAAGGTTTTTGTATTTTCTAATAAAAAGATAAATATACTAATTTAATTTAACTGTGACAAGTTAAGTAGAAATTTTAAGATTAGTTTAATAACCAAAGAAAAAATAGAATAATTGGTCTGGGAGGCCAAGGCAGGAGGATCATTTGAGCTCAGGAGTTCGAGACCAGCCTGAGCAAGAGCAAGAGCCTGTCTCTACAAAAAACAGAAAAAATTAGCTGGGTATGGTGATGCACACTTGTAGTCCCAGGTACTCACTAGGAAAGCTGAGGCAGGAGGATCACTTGAGCCCAGGAGTTTGAGGTTGCAGTGAGCTAGGCTGAGGCCAGGGCACTCTAGCTGGGCCAACAAAGCAAGACTCTTTCTCAAAGGAAAAAAAAAAAAAAAAAAAAGATAGAATTATGACAGAGACCCAGGAAACCAATGAAGGAAATGGAATGAGGGGGAAAAGATCATTCCAAAGGAAGTATAAAACAGGAAGAAAATCAGGACAAAAAGAAAGTTAAAGAAACGAAATAGAGAAACTTGTTCAATAATTACAATTGATGCAAATAAACTAATCCTCCTACTAAAAGAAAAGTTTGGTAGACATATCTAAACATAAAGAAAAAGAAAAGGAGAATGAAAGTTACAATGGGAAAATGCAAACAATAACAAAAAAATAAAAAATGAAACCTGAAATGGAGTATTATGACAGGCACATTGGAATTTACAGCAGAAAAAACACACGGCATAAAATGGAATGTTTCCTAATAATAAAAGTTCAATAAAACAGGAAGATATAACAGTAATAAGTTTGTATGCACTCTTAAAATATATCTTCTTATCACAGCGTAGCAAACGCAAGACATCATTTCTAATAGCAATAAGACAAAATCTAAAAATAAGAATAAGCTCAAATTTGCAAAATTGATGTGATGAGAATATTAAAAGGCTTTTGAAAAAAACACAAAAATAAGCTAAAACAAATGGCAAGCTATCTCATATAACAAAAAAGCATGTATGTTAAAGTTATAAGAAACTGAGATTTCCAGAGAGAAAAACAGATACAGATACAGCATCGAAGAAGTTAAGAAAATACCATGAAATGTTAAATTTGTAACGTGACTTTGAGCTCAGGCTCTTTTATAAAAAATAACTCTCCGGGCATGGTGGTGTGTGCCTGTAGGCCCAGCTACTGGGGAAGCTGAGAGGCAGGATGGCTTGAGCCCAGGAGTTCAAGTCTGCAGTGAGCTATGATTGTGCCACAGCACTCCAGCCCGGTCAATAGATCAACATCCTGTCTCTAAATAAACACATAAACAAATAAGTAAATTAAAAAAAATAACTCCAAGGCCCTAAAAGAAATGAATTTTAGAAACAGTGGGAAACCAATCATATCTACACCACTGTTTCTAAATGCCGTTTTCTATTAAAGGCACTAGGAAAATATAGAGAAATTCTGGGACAGTAAAGGACAAAGTTAGCCTAGAATGTCTTGTGCAGAAAACAAGGTACACAAGACCAAGGAGGGTATGCACAGAGGACAGAGGAGTCACATGGAAGTTGCCCCCACCAGCCAAATACAGGACAAATATGTCATCAAAAATGCGTGCTCACTGTATCCTGTTGCACCACTTTGAATCAATAAAAAGCCCTGTGTTCACGGAGATGTGGGCTTGGGGTGGGGTGGAGAAAGCACATCATTTAGCATCACTGTTGGTGACAACTGAATGCTTTTCCTGCATTTTAGGCAGAACTATTATAATCCATCCCCAGTTCATGAGGGAATATTTCTCTTCTCAGAAAAGAACTAGTCAATAAATGTGGAAAGAGTTAGAAATCACCCTGTTTCAACTTCAAGGAAATAATTGATTCGGTCAAGAATCATCAATCATTAGTGGACACTAAAGTCATTAGTTAACATTTGTTGGGAAGGATATTTCCACAGTGCCCAAGGTTAGTCCCAGCAATCACTGGTTAATTGAAAATGAAAAAAATAAAACATACTATTACAATAGAGCAATCCAATCTTAACCAAGTTATCAAACTCAGCCCCATAAATAATGAGACATCTGACACCATGTGCCTCCAAATGTGGTACAATCTCAAATACACAGCATGACCTATCTCGGTAGCATCCTAGAGGTACAAAGTGCTGCAGACTGGGTTGCTTCGAATATGTCAGGAATCAAGAGGTCAGTGGGGCCATGTTTCCTCTGAAATCTGTAGGGTAGTCAGCCCTCCCTCCTTTCTCCTAGTTTGTGGAGGTTTTCAGGCAAACCCTGCATTCTTGGTTTGCAGCTGCACAACTGAATCTCTGTCTCCATCACTGCACGGTGTTCTCTCTGCATGCCCTTGTCTTCACGTGTCCATTTGCTTGTGAGGACACCAGTCACGTTGGATGAGGGGCCCACCCTATGCTGCTAGTATGTCCTCATTTTAACCAATTACATCTACAATGACCCTATTTCCAAATAAGGTCATATTCCCAGGGAGTTAGTACTTCAACATATCTCTTTTCAGAAGACTCAATTCATCCCATAACACCTATTCCTGCCAAACTGGTTCAACTTGATTCTGACCAGATAAGCTCACTTCTAGTTTCCAGGCAATTCAGGGTTATAGAAATATCTACCAAAACAACATAGATAGACTCAGAATTTTTAATGTTCTTCAAGACAATAAACCTGGGCTCTTCAAATTCCATGTTTTTTAAAAAATAATAATTATATATAAAAATTGACAAGGGGTATTTTCTAGATTAAAGGAGACAAAAGAGAAAAAACAACCAAACCAAAGAAGTCCAGCCTAAGTGATATTTTTGGATAATTGGAAAATTTAAATACAGTCTGGGTGTTACAAATTATAAAAGAACTTTTGTAAGTATTCCATGGTATAAAAATGGTATTGTGGTTACTGTAGGAGACTTAATTTTAGTCATGGATTGTCATCAGGTCTATAATTTGCTTTCAAATAATTGAGCAGAAAAAAATGTGGGCCGGGCGCGGTGGCTCACGCCTGTAATCCTAGCACTTTGGGAGTCCGAGGTGGGTGGATGTCTGAGCTCAGGAGTTCGAGACCAGCCTGAGCAAGAGCGAGACCCCGTCTCTACTAAAAATAGAAAGAAATTATACGGACGGCTAAAAATATAAAGAAAAAATTAGCCGTGCATGGTGGTGCATGCCTGTAGTCCCAGCTACTCGGGAGGCTGAGGCAGGAGGATCGCTTGAGCCCAGGAGTTTGAGGTTGCTGTGAGCTAGGCTGATGCCACGACACTCACTCTAGCCCGGGCAACAGAGCGAGACTCTGTTTAAAAACAACAAAAAAAATATGTATAAGTAGATCAATACATAAAACAAGCATGGGAAAATATTTTTTAAAAAATTGAGTCTGAGTAGTGGGTTACTTTGTGTTCGTTGTACTCTTTCCTCAACTTCTCTTTGAAAGTTTCAAAATAAAAAGTTGAGGTGGAAAAGAATCACTAAAACTCCTGTGGAATGGATATGCTACAAGTAACGTGATAACACTATGACTCCAACAAAATATGTGAGGGAAACATTTCTCCTCTATAGTTAGTTTTCCCAGTGTAATGCTTAGAGGAAGACAGTCCACAAGTGTCCAGAGTACGTCTCCTGTGCTATAGGCTGTGTGTGAGCTGCCCTAGTGACTCCCACGAATATATGACCTCAGGTTAAGAAATTACAATTGTAACTATAGAAAGACATTGTTGGAGGGTTTCTTTCTTTCATTAAGGATTACAAAATAATTTAAAACAAAAATCCTTGTAAATGTGTTTGTATATTAAAAGTTAGGGAAAGTAGATACATTTTAACCTCCTGCTAGGTGACAGATCCATGTCTTCTTTAATTCACTATTTAATTCTAACAATGGAGAAGGAGATTGTATAATTTTTTATGGAAGGTAAACTTGGAACAGAGAATTTAAGTAATGTGCTAATTTTCACCTGCCGGGAAAATGGCAGATGTGGGTTTGAAACCCTGATTTCTGTGTCCAAATCCCTTGATCTTTCCAAAGCTCTGCTCTCCCAGGGGCTGTCCTGCCTGCCTGTCTCTTCACTGTCACCACTTTTCCTTCTTTGTCCTTCAGATAATAGGACACTGCCCCCCAACATTTCCCTATTAGCTTTCGAGATGGGGTCATCTGCATATACTTTCATTGCTGGATACCTCCACAGACATACATGTAACTTCACATAAGCATTGCCAAGGCTCACACAGATGGCTCATATCTCTACTGATACAATGCTATCTATATCGCCAATAATTAGATTTCTAATTTATCATAGGGAAATTACTTTTATGAGAATTAATAATGCTTCAAACATTGGACATAGGATGACACTCAATGACGCTTACAATTCAGTCACCTGGCTTATTCAGTAGACAGCTTACAAGCCAGGTCTCTCAACTCACAGGGATGTGGCCAAGGTATATAGAGCCAGCGTTGGATAGAAAGAAGGAGCGGATCTGCACCCTCACGCAGATTAGCAAAATTACATGCTAATAATATTCTCAGGAAAGAAGAGCACTGGTGGCAGACTCCAGAACTTCCAGCTCTGAAAAGCAGGAGCCTTGGTCATGAATAAGCAGGTTTTGCTTCAGTTACCAAATCATACACAGGACATTCAAATTTGTTATATCAACATGTTTTTAATATCTTCTCCATACATGGCATATTAATAAGTGTTGTAGAGGATAAGAAGTGGACATTATTGTCAAAGAATGTTAATTGTTTCTTAATTATTTTTTGTTTAATAAACATTTATTGAGGTTCCATGACATTTTGTTAAGAGTTCTGTAGTCACCCAGATGCAGACGTGAATTACAGCGTGAATCTGCACGTTTCCAAGCACCACGAGCCTCAGTTTGCTGCACAGGAATAACAGCATCACTTATGTCGTGGAGGTGACATGAAGATCACATGACACAATCTATGCAAGCCATACAGTTCAGCACCTGCCTCATAACACACATTTGACTGGTAACTAGGCTAATAGTGAAGAAGAGTATGATGACAAAGATGAAGATGAGAATAGGAGGAGGAGAAGGCTGAAATTTAAGTCTACACCCTCCGCCAGTTTCAGTGTCCCCTTCCGTGAGGTGTTCATAGTCCAATGACGATGACGACAGACCAGTGAAGCAAAACCGCCAATACGTCCAAGGGAGTACCGGCACCAAGTTAGAAAAGCGTGTTCAAACCAGATGTGCAGTCAGTAAAGGTTTTCTGAATGAAGTGATTCTTAGCTAAACTTCAAGAACGAGTATGACTCAGCTTAGGGAAATACATGTTCATAGAAGGTATGCCAGGAAAACGGAACAACTGCCTCATGCCTGTGCCTGGAGGTGAGAAATCAGAAAACACGTCCTGAAAGTAACCTGAGCAGCAGCTCCTTGGGGAACACCCTGTGGGTCTAGAGGAGTGCCCTCTTGCTAAGCTAAGTCACATGAACTATTTTTGAAATCTATGAAACAGTAAAAGAAGGACACATGTCAATAAGGAAAGTCACAGAATGTTTTACTTTTGTTTTGATTTAGTTCCTTACTCCGAGACAGGACTTCAACTGTCACGTATATCGTTTGTCCTGTACTTGGGGGCCACTCTAGCACCCCTGAGCTTGACGCGTCTTTTCACGGTTTCATGTTTGTCTATTATCAGGGGTATATAGATATACAGTAGTGGGCTACCATGAATATCTCTTCAAAATGCACAGCAAATATGACCACAGAAATGGAAATAATCTCCCCGTCCTAGCTGCAGCAGTAAAGGCAGCAGCCTGTCTCACAGACAGCATTGCCACCGTGGTGATAGTCACAGTGAGTGATGAGGTAGGGAATTGTAAGCCACGGGACTTCTCACAAAGGCAGCATCCTTTGCTTTGGCAGAAAATAGCTGAAATAAAGGACAAGAAAGAAGATCATTTGGGTTGAGCAGTCCTACAACAGAAGACATTGGCTTTTCAATTCATCTTGTAATCAAGGGTCATAAGTTCAGTCACCTCTTTGTTTTCAACATATGAGGGTCCCCTTTAGCTGACAAAATACCTAGAGTATCATAATAAGAAAGAAACTCTTCCAGGCTGGAGAGAGGCTCAAAAAGAGAAGTGAAGTAGATGTTTTGATAAGTTATCATTTTACAACAGCTGGAGAAACAGGTCACCTCCAGACAAGTATCAGCCACATGCTGTTCTAGGAATTCTATCAAGATCTCATGTAAAAATAGCTACAGTCCCCAAAGTTACAATGACAGCAACTTCTTTGTAAAAATAGC
>CM052437.1:2202498-2221397 GCA_028533085.1 Varecia variegata
AACTTTAACTCTTTCTCAAAGTCCCTGATAAAATGTGTTTTATTTAGTGTAGATTTCCCACTCCCTCCATATGATATATATATATTTGGAATTAGTTAATAGATTCTGAGTGTCCTTTGTTATTTTTTACATACTTTCCATACTCCATTGAATGATACAGTGGTATGCCATCACCAGGTAACAAAGAATCTAGCTTACATATTGCATTAAAATACAGGCATTTCTTTAGGATATGGATCATATGTAATCTACTGTTGTACCTTGTTGTCTAGGGACAATAAATGACACACAGTCATGCTTATTGTAAAAAGAATGATGAATAGTGCAGGTGAGAGATGAGAATGCCTTCACTTTAAATTCCCTTTAAAGGTATAAGTGAAATGTTGAAAAAACGTTTAGAGATCTATTTTTAAGATAATGATGGACTACCAAATTGTTGAGTCTATAATAATTAAATCACTGACCAAGAACCAAAAGGATTTATACTCTTTAAGTAGTATTAAAAGCATTAAAAGCATTAATGTGGAAGGCTTTCTTTTACTTAGTCCATAATATGTTTTCTGGCAAAGAGATTTTAGTTTTAAAGGTCATCTGAAAGAATTTCATTTCCTCAGTTTGAATCAGTCATCTCACTTTATTATTTCAGCACTGTTCTACAAGAATGTGGAATTTATTTAATAAGATAGCATCATTTTTATCCATAGTTATTTTTTTCAAGAAATTAAGTCTCCAAAATCTAATGAGCTCAATGAATCTTATTAACACAAATTGTGCTTGATTGACAAATGTGCATATTTGTCTGAACTGTTATAACTCAATTACTTAATGATTTTAATTTCCAAGATAGTTATTGTTATATAAAGCTTTTTAAAGACACAAATGCTTCTATAATGAAGAATTATTACTATTGTTCATTCCTTCCCTCCAAACAAACAAAACAAGGGCAAAAATGGACACGAAAGAGCCAGTGACACAATTCCAGTCCTGGTCCACGTTCTCTCACCTGCACGTATCTCGCTCTGTGGTTCATTCCAGGACTTCCCTCACCTAGGTGACTCTAAAAAGCTTAAACTCTCTGTGCCACAAATTTTTCCTTTACTAAATAAAGAAACAAACACATCTTATATGATTATTGTGAAGACTAAATGATGCAACAGACTAAAAATAACAATGTTAGACATGAGAACAGTGGTTTTTCAAAGCATGGTCTGAAAAATGTAACTGAAAACCATTTCTCATGGGTTTGCAATAAGATAAGAAACCTTCGCCAGGAAGTAGATCAAGTGCGTCACGAGCACACGGGTTAGCTCTGGACACGGTACTGTCATAGGAGGGCTTTGTGAACCAGGCCGCCCTGATTCTCGTTCCCCCGCAGGCCCCCTCCCCTGTCTGGCCCTTTGAATAATATGGTTTTAGAGGAAAAATTTCAAAAGCAATATTTAAAAAATACTTCCATGTGTGGTATCTTTAGATAATTAAATACTTAGGCGTAAATCTATAACAACAAAACATGCAGGATATACACGTTGAAAACTAATGAAAGGAATCAAGGAAGACCTAAGTAGGTGCAGAGAGATCCTGTGACCATGGATGGAAGGCTCAAAAAAGTTAAGATGTCAATTTTCCCCAAATTGATCTGTCAGTTTAGTGCATTTTATGGAGAAAAACAAAGGACCTAGAATAGATAAAACCACTTTAAAATATAAGAACATCAGAGAAATCACATTATCTGATTTTAAATCTTATTATAAAGTTATAATAAAGACAATGTGTAAAGTGATGAAAACATATATAAATGAAACAAAGACAAAAGTCCAAAAATAGATCACCCAAAGTACTCCACTGAGTTTTAACAAAGTACAAAGGCAACTCAGGAAGGAGAAAGATTTTTTTTCCAAAAAATGGCTTTGGAAAAATTGGATATCAATATGCAAAAAACAAAACAAAAAAATCTTAATCTGAACATCTTGCCTTATAGATAAATCAGCTAAAAATGGATCATAAATCCAAATGTCATGCACAGAACTAAAGATTTAGAAGAAAACATAGAATAAAAAGGTTTTTATCATTGGGTTAGGTATAGCGTTTTTAGATATAACACAATAAGCATAAAGGAAAAACAAAAGAAAGATTAAACTTAATCAAACTTTAAAACTTCCTTTTTTTAAAAGACATTATTAAGAGAACAAAAAGACAAGCTTCACACTGGGAGAATATATTTTCAAATCATATATCTGACAAAGTTCTTGTATCCATGATATATAAAAATCTCTTAAGAGTAAGAAAACAAACAAGCCACTGAAAAAAGGGGAAAAAAATATTCTAACAGACACTTCATCAAAAGGATATAAGAATGAAAATATAACCACAAGAAATATGCTCAACATTATTAACCATTAAGGAAACAAACATTAACCTATAATTAAATATACCACCCATCCAGTAGAAAGGCTAAATATTAAAATAAACAAAACAACTGAATCTGGCAATACCGACTGTTTTCACACATTGCTGATGGGAATTCAGAATTATACATAGATTCTGAAACAGTCTGTCGATTTTCTAACATTTAAACATAACTTACCACATGACCCGGCAAGTCCTCTCCTATGTATTGACTTCAAAGACATGAAGACTTAGGTTTACACACAAAAAATCTGTGCCTGAATCCTTTTAGCAGCTTTCTTCATAATCACCAAACCTGGAAAACAAAACAAAACAAATGCTCTTTGACAGGTGAAGAGATAAACATACTTTGGTACATTTATACAGTAGAAAGTGTGTCAACAATCAATAAAACAGAATGAAGAATTGACACATGCAGCAGCATCCCAGCATCTCAGATGCCTGAAGCTACATGGAGGAAGCCAATCTCTGAAGGTTTAGCCATATGTGACTCCAGCTTATGTGTTCTCCAAGAAGCAGAGCTACGGGGTAGAAATATGTCAGTCGTTGCCAAAGCTCAAGAGTGGGGTACAGTTTAAGTACAGAGGCAGCAGGAGAAGATTTAGGGAGTAATTGAACTGGTCCACATCCTGTTTGTGGTTGTGGTTACATAAGTCTCTGTAAATTTCAATGGTCATAAAATTTCACCAAAACAAACAAATCATATATATGGCGTATATTTTATATATATTTATATACACATATTAACAGATAGATATAGTTCATAAATAATAATTTGAAAAAGGTTTTCAGTAAACCTCTTTGAGGCTACATACAGGAGAGCAACTAGAAATACAAGGGCTGGGGCCAGAGTCCTTGAAAAGAGAGCCTGATTTCGCATCAGACATAGCTTAGCAACAACGAGGAAAACCAGGAAACAGAGATCTCGGATGCAGTCGGAGGGAGAAAACAATTCTGATCTTCAAAGTGGCAAAAATAGGGCTGACAGATGACTTTACAACAAAGATGAGGAGAGAGCAAATAAAATAAAAATTACATTTTTAAATTAAAAAGTCTTTCAACCTAAAATCTCTACTCAGCAAAACATATCTTTTTAAAATTAACATGAAACAAAAACATTTTAGACGAACATAAAAACTGAGAAAATTATCACAACCAGAACCCTTTGAAATACAACAGAAAATTCCTCAAGCAGGAGGAACAGCATCAGAAAATATATATATATACTTAGAAGAAATCACTTAAGAAATAAAAGGCAATTAAATGGGGATATAAATGGTTGATTTACTCTGGGAATGACATCTTTTAGAGATATAAAAGTGATATCATTTAGAGTTTAAAGAAACATGGAATTACAATGCATGGCACACTAATGTGAAAAGTGGAAGAAAAATGGGATTAAAGAGTTCCAAGGTTTTAGCATTACTGGGAGGAAGTAGAAATTATTCACTTTAATTTAAGTGATATTAAATTAATTGTAAATTAATATAATTTAATTGTGTTAAGGTATAATAATGATTAATATTGTAATCTCATAAGTAGCAACTAAATGAACAGTAAAATAATCGATTTAAGGTTTATTCCTGAGAGTGAAATAAGTGGATTATACAAACTTTGAAATTATGTTCTCAATATCACATATTATTTTCACTTTGTGTCTCTGTGTCTTGCAATGTTTCAAACTTTTTCATTATTATTATATCTGTTTTGGTGATCTGTAATCAGTGATCTTTGATGTTACTATTGTAATTCTTTTGGGGTGTCATAAACTACACCCACATAAGACAGAAAACTTAATCCATAAATGTTGTGTGTGTTGTCCTCCTCTGCTGACCAACTATTCCCCCATCTCTCTCCCTGTCCTCAGGCCTCCCTACTCCCTGAGACATTACAATTTTGAAATTAGGCCAATTAATAACACTACAATGGCCTCTAAACGTTTAAGTGAAAGGAAGTCTCATGTCTCTCACTTTAAATCAAAACCTGGCAACAGTTAGGCTTAGTGAGAAAAACATGTCAAAAGCTGAGATAGCCTAAAATAGCTAGTCTTCTTGTACCAAACAGCCAAATTGTCAAAAGTTCTTGAAGGAAATTAAAAGAGCTATTTCAGGGAACACACAATGATAAGAAAGCAAAACGGCTTCATTGTTGACATGGAGAAAGTTTTAACGGTCTGGATAGGTCAACCAGCCAAAACATTCCCTTAAACCAAAGCCTGGAGCAAGGCTCTAACTCTCTGCAATCCTGTGAAGGCTGAGAGAGGTGAAGAACCTGCAGAGAAAAGTTTGAAGCTAGTAGCAGAGGTGGTGCATGAGGTTTAAGGAAAGAAGCTATCTCAATAACATAAAAGTGCGTGGTGAAGCAACAAATACTAACATAGAAACTGCAGCAAGTTATTCAGAAAATTTAGCTAAGATCATTGATGCAGGTGGCTACATTCAACAACAGATTTTCAACGCAGAAAAAACAACCTTCTCTTGGAAGAAGATGCCATCTAGAATTTTCATAGCTAGAGAGGAAAAGTCAATGCCTGGCTTCAAAGCTTTGAAGGACAAACTAACCCTCTTGTTAGGGCGCTGATGTGACTGATGAATTTTAGTTGAAGCCGGTGCTCATTTACCATCCTGAAAATCCTAGAGCTCTTAAGAATTATGCTAAATCTACTCTACTGGTGCTCTAAAAACAGAGCAACAAAGCCTGGATGACAGCACATCTATTTACAGCATGGATTACTGAGTATTTTAAGCCAACTCTTGAGAGTGACTGCTCAGAAAAAAAGATTGCTTTCAAAAATATTGCTGCTCATTGACAACGGACCTGGTCACCCAAGGCTTCTTATGGAGATGTATAAGGAGATTAATGCTGTTTTCATGCCTGCTAATATATCATCCCTACTGCAGTCTATGGAGCAAAGAGTAATTTTGACTTTCAAGTCTTATTATCGGAGAAACACATTTTGAAAAGCTACAGCGGCCATAGGTAGTGAATCCTCTGATGGATTTGGGCAAAGTAAATTGAAAAACTTCTGGAAAGGGTTCACCTTTTTAGATATCATTAAGAGCATTGGTGATTCATGGAAGGAGTTCAAAATATAAACGTTAACAGGAGTTTGAAAAAAGTTGATTTCAACGCTCACGGATGACTTTGAAGGGTTCAAGACTTCAGTAGAGGAAGTAACTGCAGATATTGTGGAAACAGCAAGAGAACTAGAATTAGAAGTGCAGTCTGAAGATGTAACTGAATTGCTGCAATCTCATAATAAATCTTGAATGGATAAGAAATTCTTCTTACAGATGAGCAGAGAATGTGGTTTCTTGAGATGGAATATACACCTGGTGAAGATGCTGTAACATTGCTGAAATGACAACAAAGAATTTAGAATATCACTACACTTAGTTGACAAAGCAGTCACAGGATTTTATAGGACTGACTCCAATTTTGAAAGAAGTTCTACTGTGGGTAAAATGCTACCAAACAGCATCACATGCTACAGAGACACCTTTCCTAAAATGAAGAGTCAATCGATGCGGCAAACTTCATTGTCTTATTTTCAGAAACTGCCACGACCACTCTAGCCTCCAGCAGCCACCACCGTGACCAGTCAGCAGCCATCAGCATCGAGGCAAGAGCTTCCACCAGAAACAGGATAATTTGCTGAAGCCTCAGAGGATCGTTAGCATTCTTTTAGCAATGAAGTATTTTTAAACTAAGGTATATACATTGTTTTCTAGACATATGGTGTTGCACACTTAACAGACAATAGTATAGTATATAACTCTCATATGCACTGGGGAACCAAAAAAATGGTGTGACTCTTTTTATTATACTATTTATTTAATTGCTATGGTCTGGAACAGAACCAGCAATGTCTCTGAGGCATGTCTCTGTATTTATCATGTGCAACATGATATTGTGAAATATGTATACATTGTGTAAAAGCTAAATTGAACTCATTAACATATGCATTACCTTATACACTTACCAATATTTTTGTGGTAAAAGTACAAAATTTATACTCTTAGTCATCTACAAGAAAATGATACATTGTTACTTACTCTAGTCACCGTGCTGTACAATACAGACCCCTTGCATTTATTCCTCTGTAAAACAGATGTTTGTATCCTTTGACCAACATCTCCCCAAACCCCACCCTCCCCCTCTGCTTAGCCACTGGTAACCACCATTCTATGTTCTGCTTCTGTAAATTTAATTTTTTAGATCCCACATATGAATGATTTCATGTAGTGTTTGTCTTTTGTGCTTATTTCACTTAACAACGTCCTCCAGGTTTATCCATATTGTCACACAGGATTTCCATCTTTCTATGGCTGAATAGTGTTCCATGGTGTATATTCGTAGCATTTTCTTATCCACTCATCAGTTGATGGATCCTTAAATTGATTCCATATCTTGGCTACTGTGAATAATGCTTCAGTGAATATATTACGAATTGGTATATCATTATGGAACACAGTATGGAGGTCACTAAACAAATTAAAAATAGAATTGCCACATGATCCAACAGCCCCACTACTGGGTATGTACCCAAAGGAAATGAAATCAGTGTGTCAAAGAGCTATTTGCATTTCCAAGAATTCCTTTATTGTTAAGTCCTGCGCCGGCTTCACTTCCTCTGAGCCCCATCATCTTTTCTTGTGCAAGGTGGTAGGTTTGCCTTCCCTCAGCGCCTCTGGGTGCACGTGCAGAGACTCTCAACAGTGACTGCACCAACATGCCCCTGGGCAGCTACTTCTTCTACACCTCTGTTTACATTTGATTGAATTTCATTTCCAGGGAAATCACTCTTCATTTGTCTATGGCTTTCCTCTGTATTGGTCAATTCCCTCTTCTGATGATCCATTTTTGTGAAGTGTCACACGGGTTTATTACTGAGAAACAAGGAGGCAACACAAGGACCCACTTTCCTGTCTATGCATGGACTGAACTTAACAGACGCTCTGTGGATTGAAGAGGTAGCAGGGAAGTCTGCACTTCATGCAGCTACTTACACTCAATATACACTGATAACTGACATGGACTCTTGGTTTGGAGGACGACAGCCCTTTAGTGATGACTGAAATGTGTGCATACCAGGTCCGTGCGAAGTAAGGAAGGCCTTTATAAAGAAATAATGAGAGAATAATGAACATGAAATTCAGGATGGAAGAGAGAAAATCTCTCTGTAAAGGGGTATGTAGGCTGCTATAAGTATACATGTAATTTTTACAGGAACAAATCTGTGAAGAAAAACAACAAAAGTGTATAATTTTGTAAGCTATCTTATGATTTGATAGGTAAAATTGTAAGCTCCAAGAGGTCTAATAAATTTTACTTAGTTCATTACTGCACCAGAACACTGATGTAGAAAGATCTCAATAAATACTTTGAATGAATGAGTGAGTCTTGTAAATTTTAAATTATTTTGCAGTGTTCAGAAACCATCTATACACGGGCAAATCCTTACATGGCAAGTCCTAAAACAAGGGTGGTCATGGTGGTCATTATTATCTGCTCTTTGAATAAGAATTCTGAATCCAAGTGCTTTAGTCTCTCAACATCAGGAATTTAGGTCCCAGCCTTATTAGTGGACATTCATGTCTCTTTACCTACTCAAACCCTGCCTGAACTCCAAGGCCTCATTCTCGGCCCATCTCCTCTACAAAGCAAGCCCTTCTACACCTCTCCCCTTGCTGACATTTCCCTCCTCCACACATGTACAAATTGTATGACCCCCCTTTTGGTGCTTGTGAACTGTCCCCAGGGAAACTTCAAGTTTTCAGGGCAGAGAACTGACCATAAGCTTTCAAGGCTTGTAATGACTCAGGTCTAGCCAGTAATAAACCTTCCGTAAGTTCTAGCTGAACTGAAAACTGATTTCAGATAATCCATAGCCTGTCTACAAGTTATAGGCAAGGAGTGTTTCATTTGTCATAAATATTGTGCACCCTCCATATGTTGACACCAGTTTCTTATTGGTCTGCTCGAGTATTGAATTAATTCCCTACTAATGCCCTGTTCATAGAAGACTGCCTCTATGTGTTTAAATATGATTTAAGTACCAGGGGCTGTCATCTACTAACGTTATAGATACTATCTTGCTTACTTTCAGGGCTTTGCACTGTTGCCCAAAAGAAATAGATGACAGACTATCTTCTGTTTTGCTTTGTGTAATTCAGATTTCTTTCTTTCTTTTTCTGTTTTTTTTTTTTGTAAAATCTGGTTGTAATTTAATGAGGCAAATTAGTGAAATAAGTTTATATATCTTTATTAAAATATTGTGCTCACTTAATGCCCATTCATCTATCAATTCTCTTGGCTGTGACTGTGTATATTTCTAGTATCTCTATCAATATGTGTAAGAAGCCTGATCTCAACTCCTGCCCCTGTGGGTGTGCTGCTCAGTTGCCACTGTTGCGCACTGCTGCTCAGTTGCCACTGTTGCGCACTGCTGCTCAGGTGTTATCCCATCGTGAGTGTGTTCAGCCTCTTCACAAGGAGCTCAGGGGCTTCCAGAAGGCATGGCTCAGGCTTCCCACTTGTCCAAAGGCCCTTCTGTGCCTGGCCCAGTGTTTTACAAATAAAATATTGTACATTAATATTTTCTGAAAGATCATAAAATAATTTATTAGTTTTTTAGAAAACATAATATCATTTGGAATTCCATTAGAAGAATTAAGTGGGATCATTTCAAGAATGGAGTTGGGCAAGATACCTCCCAGCTCCCTGGTCCTCTAAAATTCCACAACTTTTTCACTTTTAATGTCTGAGCATCAAGACTCTTGACAGGTTCCTGAGCACTGCACATGCTTTTCTGTCCTCGTTTAGCTTTTATTCAGGTGAATGCTCAAAGGTCTTTAAAATATTCTAATTTTACTTAGGTCATGACCTTCCAATTCCCCAAACCAGGTCATAGCTTTTTTGCAGAGACGGTTCGCGAGCTCCAAAGGGGGTCATACACTTTGAGGCACGGAAGAGAGAGAATCCGCAAACTCACTGTCGACACAGAACAAACCCTCAAGTCTCCAAGACTCGCTTCTTTTCTTTCCCTGCCTGGGCTGCCTGATCAATTCCCTGAACTATTTTTGGCAAATTCCTTTTAATCCTCCTATGCCTACGTGAAACATCACTGTTCCTCTAGGTTTCGCAGACCAGTGTGTGGGTCAGCCGTCGCTTGCTGAATAAACAAACACTGTGATCCATTGAAGAAATCCTTTTGTATTAATACCTAGTCTACTTTCCTCTTCAGCCACTAACGGTCCTTCATTTCATGTCACTATGAGGTGTCTTCAGGGAGAGGAAGGCTTGGTTTTTAAGTACTTTAAAACAGGTCGAGGCATGTGCCTCGGATGCTCGCAGACTCAGGTGTGTCTGTGGTGCTGATGACTGGGGGGGGGGGAGGTTGAGGGACAGCAAATCGAACCAAACTCACCTGTGCCCTTCATTCACCAGACACCTCACCAAACCTAAGGAACTCTCAATCCGTTGTTGCTACGTTCAGAAAAGCCAGGTACATGTATCTGAAAGTCTTCCCGGATAATCACAGGCAAATAGGATTCTGCTATTAATATTATTTTTAAATGCAATGTCTGTTGATGAAACTCAAATCAGGAAACATAATTTTCTCTGTACATGTCACTGACGATAAGATTGTTCAGCTTCATAAAATGACAAGGGCAAACGGTGTTACTTCTATGATTAAGCAGTTAAAAATCAGGAGGTTCTTAGTGACACTTCAATAATCGATTTTTGTGATTTTGAAGAGGAAAGAAGTATATCAGAAAATAAAATTGCAGGATTGGAAATCAAGAGATACGGATTCTTGACCTAGTTTTTCCCCTACCTCTGACAACTTGGTGAGATCTTTTGGCATCTGTGAATTTACCCTTTTTTATCTACATAGCTGAATTGCTGATATACATGTGTGATATATAGTTAGTGAGCTTCCTCTCTTCACCAGGCACTTGGGCGTTTGCTACAGGGGATACCAATATGCGTCAACCGGAGACTTTGCTCCGCATGCCTACGGGGCAGAGAAAACCTGCACGTAAGTGAGTACAATACAGGGTGGGAACAGGGACCCCACAGACCAGAACAGATAACATGACGGGAAGGTCCAGAGAAAGAAAGAATTTCTTCTTCTCGAGGCAGAGAGAGGACAAGTTTTACAGATGAGAAGATGTTGAGAAATGAGAACGTTGGACTAGAAAATCTCAAAAGTTCATTCCGACTTTTCGATCCAATCCTGTGAACTCCTAAGAAATCTTATATCAAGATTGCCTGATGGGCAGACCTGAGAGGGTGTGTCTACGCTGAGACAGCTGGTCTTTGAATAATGACATCTATTCTTCAATTTTCAACCCCTCCCACATTTGCAAAGATTCTGTCTGTTCAAAACAGGAATCCTCATCACAAAAACATTTTCACTTGCTTACAATTCCCAAACATAATAAGATTAAATAATTGGTTTCTATTCTCTCAAGTGATAAAATAGAGCCCACAAGCAAGACTGAAGAAGCATACAGTGTTTGTGGGCACAACTCTTGTCACTGAATTCATGCACACAGAATGGGCCATTTGTTTATCTGCAAAAGAATGTGGGGAATATCTCCGTGCAATTGTGCTCTTTAGGAAATCTTTGCACATTCTGCATTTTCAGAGGAGTTATTAACATTCCCTCTATCTCTTCTCATAAAACTATAAGGTCTGCTTTCACACATGCCTAATGAAAATATCTTGAACACTTGCATAAAGAAAAAAAGTATGACAAAAGGTTCAGTTTTAATTGCAACCTTCTAGAATATACTTACATCTAGCAAATCATGGGCATTTAATGTACGTTAAAAAGTGGGATGTTAGAAGATGGCAAGCCAAAAGATAGGCTGTGAACTAACTTCACTGCAGACATCTCAGAACAATCTAACAGAAGTGCAGATGTGTACGATTGCTGTACGTTGCAAAGACATACTGCACAGTAAGTAGTTGCAAGCATCTGGCTAAGTCATCTATTGGAAATTAAAAATATATTTTATGAAAGGCTGATTAATTATTAATAATACAACCTAGCAATGCCTTTGTTATTGAGCTATATTTTTTCTTAAAATTATTTTAATTGTTAATTATAATACCTAATGAAGGCTCTAAAAAAAGCAGATAAAGAAATTTAATTTGTTTGTTTGAAAGAGTTAAGTCTGCCAAAAGCTAGAAAGTGAAAAGTAACAATTTCACCCCTAAGTGTTTATTCTAGCAAGACAGTGTTACAACCATGCTGCACATGTGCATAAAAATATTTTTCTGTGTGTCTCAAAAGTGCTCAATTATTTCTCATTCTTTAAAAATATTGACTATTTACTGGTACCCTCCCCCCACACACACACTGTCCCATTCTTCAAGTCCAGTCTCTAGAGGAAAAGTTGCTGTTTGCTGCCAACATCATCTCATGTCCTATAGACTCCTGATTCTGCCCCACGCTGGCTTTGCCCCACGTGTAAGTGCAGTTACGGAGGGAATACCAATGCCCTCTGCCACTACTCAGCGGTCTTTGTAAGCTCCTAATCCCTTCAACCTCTGTACACTTTTGGGTTGACTCTGCCCCTCCTTGAGAGATGCTCTCTTTCTTCTCCTTGCTTAACACCGTGTCTCCTGGTTTCCTCTGCTGACAAGACTCATTTTCTAGCTCCTTTCTCACCCTCTGCCCCTTCTACCCCAGCAGATTTCACAAAGGTCTATGTCTTTTCATACATTTATTTACATTCCATTCCCATCCCTAATCCAAGACCTTCATTGTTTCTCTCTTGAACTATTGCAATAGACTTTTTGTGGATAACAATGTCGAAACTAGAAAAACTTCACACGGGCAGAAAGCTGAGGGATGACAGAAAGACCTGCCCAGTGCCGTTCCTTCATGCAGCCGTTCACTGCACAGGCTCGTCCTACGTGTGCCCACCCAGCATAAAGACAGGCAGTTTGTGTTCACCTTCTCTTCCGAAAACATACGGGTGGCAGAAGAAATACGATGATGCATCACAACTGAGCCCAGCTGTTCACGTTCCAGACAGGACTGCGGGGAGCCCTGGTTCTGGGTGCAGATCTGTGGTCTGTAATTCAGGGAAACGTGTTCTGAGCCTCAGACTCATTTTCTCTACAATTGAAGTGAGACCTGTTATCTCTGTGGCTCTCCTCTAATGCTAAATTATCATCACATTAAATAAAAAAAAACAGAAATTGTTGTAAGAAGCCAGAATAAAAATATATCTTTATTTAGATCTAAAAGATAATGATTTAAAATCATAATAAAAGCAATGTGTTGACTGATTGTAGCATATGAACAAGATAAATGAATGACAGCAATATTATGAAGTATGAGAGGGAATAATTGGGAATGCTCTGTTATAAAATACACATACCACATGTGAAACAGTGCTATTGAAGGTGGACCCAAATTCATTAAAAATGTATATTGCAAACTTGAGTGCAACCTCTGATTTTTTTTAAAAAAGTAGTAAGTACAATTTATATGCTAAGAGGAAGATAAAATGGAATCATATGAAATTTTGAATTGAAACCAGAGAAAGTAGAAAATGCAGGATGGGGAAAGAAACAAAGAACAAATGGAAAACAGATGCAAACATGGTAGCTATTAATCCAACTCTGCTTCAAATTACTTTAAATACGAACGGCCTAAATACACTAGTTAAAAATCAGAAATTTTTAGAATGCATAAAAAAGAACCCAAGTATACTTTGTCTAAAGAAACCTACTTTAAATATAAAGACTCAGATAGATTAAAAGTAAAGAGAAAAAAGTTAGACTATGTCAACAGTGAACAAAAGAAAGCTAGAGTAGGTATATTCATCTCAGATGAAACAAACTTCAGAACAAGGAGAATTACTGGGGATTTAGAGGGGTATTATGTAATAATAAAAGGATCAGTTTTCCAATAGGACATAAAAGCCCTAAACATGTAAGCCCCTAACAATAGAGCATCAAAATATGTGAGGCAAAAAAACTGAGAAAACTTTTAGGAAACATAGACAAATCTATTACTGTACTCGCAGATTTAATACCCCTCTATTAATAATCAATAGATCAAGCAGGCAGAAAATAAGTAAGGATATAGTTGATGCAAATAGCAGGATGAATAAAATTAATCTAATTGACATTAATGGGATACTGTATCCAACAATAGAACAACACACATTCTTCTCCAGCTCATTGGAACATTCATCATGGTAGGCAAAAGTCTGGCCCATGTAACAACATTAACAAATTTTTAAAAAGAGAACTCAAAGCAAGTATGGTCTAAGACCCAAATGAAATTAAACTAAAAATCAATAACAGAAAGATGGCTGAAATATCTACAAATATTTATAGATTAAACATACATTTATAAATAATAAAAGGTTAAAGAAGTCACAAAATAAATTATAAAATATTTTAAATAAATAAAAACAAAATATAACACCAAAAATTTGGTGATGTAACAAAAGCAGTGATTGGGGGAAATGTATAGCATTATGTGCATAACAATAAAAGAAAGAAGATCTCAAATCAAAAATTTAAGCCTCCACTCTAGGAAACTAGAAGAATAAGAGTGACATAAACCTGAACCAAGTAGAGGAAAGATAAAATAATACATATCAGAGCAGAAATCAGCAAAATTTAAAAACATGAAAGCAATAAAGAAAATTAATGAAATCAGTATCTGTTTCTTTGAAAGTTCGATATAACTGATATACTTTTAGCCAGGCTAAACAAAGGGGGAAAAGAGGGAGAAAAGACACAAATTGCTAATATCAGAAAAGAAAAAGGGGTCATCAGTGTTCACTCCATGGATATTAAAAGGAGATATGAACAACTGCGTGTCCAAATTTGATAACTTAGACGAAATTAGATAATTCTTTGAAAGACACAGCTACCAGAATTCAAACAAATAGAAATAAATAATCCAAATAAACCTGTGTGTATTAAATAAATTGAATTCATAATTAATAATGTTTCAAAAAAGAAAATACCAGGATCATAGGCTTTCTCTAGTGAATTATAGCAAACATTGAAGAAAGATACCAATTCTCCACAATCACTTCAAGAAAATAGAAAAACATAAAATAATTCTTAACTCATGAGGCCAGCATTATCCTAATACCAAATCCAGATAAATACATTACAAGAAAGGAAAAATACAGACCATATTTCCCATGAACAAAGATGCAAAAGTCTTCAACAAGGCATTGGCTGATTATTTTAACATACATAACAAGAATTATACATCACAACAAATTTGGACATACCCCAGTTATGCAAAGGTTATTCAGTATTTGAGAATTAATCAACAGGCTAAAGAAGAAAAATAATATGATCATATTAATTGATGCAGATTAAAGCATTTGACAGAACACTCAGTCATGATTAAAACTCTCATCAAACTAGACTTAGAAAGAAACGTCATTCACTTGTTGAAAAACATATATTTAAAAAAAACTACAGCTAATATCATATTTGATGGTGAGAAACTAGACTCTTTCACCTTAATTTTGGAAACTAGGTAAAGATGTTCACTCTCTCCACTCACACTCCACCCATGTGCAACATTTCATTGTGTGTCCTACCTAGTAAAATAAGATAAGAGAAAGTAAGGAAGTACTACTAAAAAGATCAAAACCCCTAAATGATGGGCTATATCAAATGGGCACAGCCCATGACTGTTTGAGCCCCCAGTAACAAAAGCTAGAAAAATCTGAGTAATAGAACAAACAAGAATGTTAGATTGTAACCTAAAAGTATAAAAAAATATCCATGAGTCAATACTGATATAAATAAATATTGAATAAGCAAATAACTGGGAATGCAAAGACAATCTGTGTAGAACTCCCAGCAATTTGTGTGGCTACTTCACCATCAATGAGGTCAACCATTTGGTGTAACACACATTCTTTAATTGCAGACTGTGCAAAGTGACTTCGTTCCATAGAGGAAAGTTTAGAAGGAAGGGTAAAAATAATAACTTTACAGTGGAGAAACCTGACAAACACTACCTTGGCCAGGTGATCCAGGTCAACATCCATCCGCCATCTTGACAGTAAGCACCACTGGTACTGCATGATGAAGAAGACCTCTGCATCTTTCTCCCCAAAACCCATAATCTAGTCTAGTCCTGAGAAGAACATCAGATACATCCCAAGAGAGACATTCTGCATGACACCTGGCTAGTACTCCTCAACTATCAAGATCATCAAAAATAAGGACAGCCTGAGAAATTGCAGCAACTAAGGAGAGCCTAAAGAGAGATAAACTAACTTGACCTAGTACCCTAGATGGGACCCCAGGACAGAGAAAGTGCATTGGGTAAAAGCTAAGCAACTCTGGGGAAGTATGGACTTTAGTTAATAACAACGTATCAATGTTAGTTCCATAGTTGTGTCAAATATACCCCATGAATGCCGGATGTTAATAAAAGGGGACACTGAATGCTGGGTTTATGAAGATTCTTTGTAATATCTTTCAATTTTTCTATAGATCTAAAACTGTTCTAAAATAAAGAGTTTATCAGAAAAAAGAGACAACCACGAACAAACCAACAAAATCTGTGGGATCTAAATGGCACAGAATGAGTCCAAATGCAGGAATGTGGCCACATATATAAGGTCACTTGATTTACACAGTGGCACTCAGAGCACTGGGGAGAGGTTTGCTATTGAAAAATGGGCTGTGTCAGTTGTATGTGCTACTTTCAAAAGCATCATCTTGACCTTCACTTTACACAATACACAAAAATGTATTCTAGTGGAATGGTAGGACTAAATATGAAAATTAAAACAATACAGCTTTTAAAAGATAATATAGGAGGCTATCTTCATGACCTAAGGAGGGGGAAAATATCCCTTAAACAGGATACAAAAAATGCTAACCATAAAGGAAAAGAATGCAGAACACATTTAGATTGACAACTTTTGTTTATCAAAATTCACCTTGAAGAGAGTAAAAGAACAAGTCACAGGGTGGGAGAATATATTTACACTCCACATAAAGAGCAAACAGCTCACATCTAGAATATATAAATAGCTCTTAGAAATCAATAAGAAAAAATCAGACAACTCAATAGAAAAATGAGCAAAAGGCTTGAATTGACACCTCAGAAAACAAAATGTCCAAATGGACAATAAGGAGGCAGAAAGATGCTCAACATCTTTAGTTAACATAAAAATGCAGATTGAAACAATGAGATACCACAAACATAAACGAGAATGGCTAAAATTAGAGACTAATAATACCAAGTGTTTGCAAAGAACGTGGACCAACAAGAATTTTCATGTGCTGCTGGTGGGAGTGTGAATTGGTACAGCCTATTTGGGACACTGGAAATAGTTACTAAAGCTAAACATACACATGCTCAGTTGTCCAGTATTTCTATTTCTGAGTTACACATCTAACAGAATTGGTGTGTGTGTGTGTGTGTGTGTGTGTGTATAGCCAAGACATGCTAAGAATGCTTATAAAGCATTATTCACAATAACCCCAAATTGAAAACCAAGCAAATGTCCAAAGAAGTTTAATAGATAAATTGTGGTACATTTGTGAGCTTTAGGAATGACATATGGCTACAATGAGTTAATCTCACATACTGTATTGAACAAACAAACAGAAAAAGCCAGACTCAAAAGAATACACATTGTAAATTTTCATTTGTATAAACTTTCAAGATAGGCACAATGGATCTCTGGTGTTGATAGGATGGCAGTTGCCTTGGGCCGGCTCGGCTGGCAGTGCTAGCAGGTGCGTGAGGGGGACGCCGTGGCCTTGGTGACGTCCTCGTTCTTCATCTCTTCGTTGGTTACATGGAAGAGTTGACCCTGACATTTCAGTGGGTTCTACTTTTCTGATTTGTGTACTTTTCTTTACGTATTATGCTGTATTTTTAAAGTTTATTGAAAATAACATTTTAAAAATCCCTCTAATGTTTCTCACCACCCCTATAAGAACGTTCACACTCATGGCTGTGACTTAGAAGCCCCACGTGTTCTGCTCACTACTGGTCTCTCTCACCTGCTCACCTTTGCCAACACATTTCTGAGCATCCTAACTAGAAAGCCTCCCCTCCCCACTCCACCACTCTCGAAACTCTTGTCATAATTCCTTCATTATAGTGCTTAGCAACGTCGGCTCCTTTATTCCTGAGCTCTCTTCCTCTATGTAATGCCGGTTATGTGGGAGCAGTGGCTACGTCCATCCTGACTCTGCCTAGTGGAAGTGCCTGGTCCATGCTCAGTGTCAAAGCGTGCGTTTAAATGCACGGGTGGATGAAAATGACTAGGACGCAGAAGAGAGAAGAATCCATTCCAACCAGGGAAGACAGAGGTAAGCTCATGTATGAAGAGGCAATTGAGCCAGTCCTTGGGGTGAGCTAGGGACGTCACGGAAGGACAACACCCAGGTGAGGGTCAGACGTGGACAAGATGACACCCATGTGGAGAAGGCAACTCCACACACGTGTGGAGCTGGTGTCTGTGGAGACCTGTAACCAGGAGAGGTTATCAGAGAGGTTGGAGCTTACACCACTTTCTTATCACCCGAGGGACACCAGGGCAGTGATTTTGTTGTCTGTGCCTGTGAGATGTGTCCATTTCTCCCCATTGGTCCTGGACGTTTGTGAGAAATTAGCTTTAAGGCATTTATAAATAAGCCCTACTCTAAAAGTCTAAATCTCAGTAGTTTAGAAAGCAGCCTACTTTTTTCCTTATATGGTACTACTAAATGTTTGGAAGCACTTTCAGAGTAAAGTCATAAAACTATTACAATAATTATCAGTGCTTTAGAAGGCATGAGGAAATCTGAAGACATTTAAAACCCATGACTCAAATATGCCTATAGAAGTTTCCAAGTGTGAAGAACACATTAAGAGCTATTTTTATGTGAAGGACCCAAAGATAAATATAACTAGAATCTTTAATTCTAGGTCAATGGGAGTTATGATTACAGTGATGAGAAATGTGAAACAAGCCTTTTATTTCAGGACATAAAAATTCTATATGAATTATATATTTTGATAAAATAATACTAATTTCCATTTTATTAATAAATAATAACTTGTAATTTTGTGAAAGTAATGTTCTGTAATGGATCTTGATTTATTTTGAGGTATATTAAAAAATACAGAATTTTTTTTTTACTAATTTCGTTCTGCAGTTCTGTGTGAGGGTGATACCTTAAATATTGCATGAAGCTGTCCATTTAAGCATAACTGTGCATGATTTTCCCCTACTTATCTTTCCTTGGCCAGATTGTGTTGCAGCATACGACTTAGTTAGCATCACGATACTTCCTGGAAAAAAAGTCTCTTATCAAACAAACAAGCTTTGGAAGGACTGACCGTTGAGCATATTACTTTTAGTGGTTCCATGGGCTCCAGTTTGGTTGGAAGAGAAACATAAACGGAGACCGGAAACCAGGTAACCATTGAAGACTAAGTTGAGGCCACTTCTAACCTACGTCTGGGCATA
>CM052437.1:2221897-2311173 GCA_028533085.1 Varecia variegata
GCGTTTTAACTACTCCATTTCAAGTCCTCCCCAGGCCTGGCCATGCACAGCAGGGACGAGACCAGGGAGCCACATGACCTCTGGCATCAGGACTGGAGCTGAGTCCAAACCACGGAGAAGGGCTGAGCCTTCCAAGGGCAGCCACGTGCCAGCTCCACGCACGAGAGAGGGCTGTGTTTACCACGTGGAATCGTCCACAGAGTGGGCAAAACGTGAGTCAGAGCATCCTGTCCTGGACATGTCCCCAGTACAGATCCACAGAGCCGGATTGTGGTAAAACAGGACTGTCTAACATCCAATCAAAGAGAGAAAGTCTTGAAGCCAGAAGAGAGGGAGATTTTGTAAACCCAGAAAATATTCTCGCTTTTTATTTGAAGGAAACATTTATTAGGGGCCTGGTATGTGTCAGGCATAGAGCTAAGTGCTGGATATAGAAAAACTGATGGCAGAAAAATATAGATAGAACCTAGAGAACATCTCCCCCAACAGAGTTTTACATTTTACTTAGAGAAGAGACCAGTGAGTGAAGTGCCTAAAACCACATCTCATGAACGCCAGCTCTTCCCCACAACACTGTGTGAATGAGCCTGGCTGTGAGAAATAAGACACTGCTTTCTTCAGATGTAATCACTTTACTGCAAAGTAGCACACAGATATTTCCACTATTTCAGCAGTAACTTAGCTTACCATTTACTGGGGTTAGTAGAATCCATCTCACTTACAAATAAAACGTATGTTGCAAAAATTGATGCATCAGTTTCTCATCCAAGAAGTTTGCCACTTTGCTTGGTAAAGGGAACATGTCTTCAATCTAAGTGATGTTTGTGCATGTCCTAACCTGATTCTTGAAATAATCCTATTACAAGTCCTAAGTAGTTTTAGCACTATTTTTTAATGGATTATGATACCGGGTCTGCTACTATTTAAATAATTTGGCTTAACAGCTTCAAAACAGTTGTAGATGTATAAAAAGTATGCCTAGAGAGAGGGTAAGTAAATAAAGTTGGCCAGCATCGTTCATGCAATGCACAGTTATTGAGCACCTAGTATATGACAGGCACCACGTCGGGGACTGGGTGTCTCTGTCCCTGTAAAGTCCCTGTAAAACAGCAGGGAGAAACATTAAACAACACAGTCCACTGTTTCATTACAATCAACGAAATATGTGAGGTAGGAGAAGACAGCCAGAGGCAGGAGGGTTGTGAGACAGCAATTTTTTTCCTGAGGAAAGGAATCTCAGGCTAGGACTGGGACAGGCAGGAATGAGGTTTGCAGGGCAGGAAGCAAGAGACAGCAGAGCACGTGGCGTGTGGGAGGCTGGCCAGGTAGACGAGAGGCTGTCCCGACAGCCACCAGCTGGGACTTGCAGGGAGACAGGTGTGGTCAGTTGTGACAAGGAGTTCACAGAGCTACTAAGAGCTGGACCAAGATCTGAATTCAGCCAGTGCTGCTCCCAGAGCCCTGACATTCAAAGGACGTGTTTGCTGCTGTTGTTTCTGTGATATCGATGATTTACTGCTAAAGTTGCTCTTCACTGTGATTTGATAGGATGAGGTAAAAGATGGAACTAACTTACCATAGAAGAAATTTCTGAAACATATGGTAATCTTTCTCCTCTTTTATAATCAAGGGAAAGAAACTATAATAATACCATCCACAGGATACTGAGATATATATTTATTGTAGGAGAAAGTACAAAACATATCAACGTAGCAGCTTTTATGTAAACCCTGTCTTAAGAAATGCACAAAATTCTAAAAATTTAATGTGGAGACAATTTCCTTTTATTGGACATCATTTTCTCGTTGATATCCTAAAATACCTAATTCTGTTTAAAATGTACAAAGTGAGACCCTGAGATGTGATACGAATCACATTTCCCAAGTATTGCAATATTACAATATCCTCAGTGACAGGAGCAGGAGCAACGTGCAGGACACCCCAGAGACTCGAGTGCTGTCAGTCAGATGGCTCCTGGGAAACCCTCAAAGGGCCTCCTGTCTCGTGAGGATGCTCAGTTGTTACGTCTCCCACCTGGCCCCATGAGACCCTGTGTCTAGCCGAGGGCAGCGAACTGCAGAGAAGTCCAGGGACTCCCACCAGCCATCAGTGCCCTCCCCAGGGTGGGGCCGTGCAGTCGCCAGCTGAGCCTCAGTGGATGGTGTGAAGACTCCGTCAGGGGACAGAGTGCCCTGCACAGGGAGACACCCAGAGTGAAGGCATGAAAGAGCCTCCAGGTCGTGAGGAAAGAGGAGATGACAGCGGGGAGCAGATCCATGACAAGCAGACACAGCCATGAGAGGTGAAACATGTCTACTCCCCAAAATCCCTTAGTGTGTTCACAAGGAACAAGGGACAGCAGCCTTGCAGGTAAATCAAAGGCTGGGGTTTCCCGAGCACCTCGCCCACCCACGCCCACCGAGCTGGCTACCCCGCTCTCAGACTGCGTCCTGCGTGCTGTCCTAGCTTCTCTTCATACATCAGTCTGCATTATTTGTGATAACTTGAGTATGTCCTTGTATTTACAAGCTAAACCAGACAATGCAACTCACATTTAACACTAAAAATCATCACAAAGAAGTCTAAGAAAGAAGAAATGGTGGGTTTAACATTTGATCCAATATCAATGTTCAACATCACTAATCATCAGAGAATGCAAATTAAAACAACAATGAGATACCATCTCACTCCAATCAGAGTGACCGTTACTGAAAAGTCAAAAACCAATGGATGTTGCCACAGATGTGGTGAAAAGGGAAAACCTGTACACTGTTAGTGCGAATGTAAATTAGTACAATCTTTATGGAAATCAGAAGGAAGGTTTCTCAAAGTTCTAAAACCAGAACTACCATTCGATCCAGCAATCCCACTACTGGGTATCTACCCAAAGGAAAAAAAACTTTATATCCCAAAGATACCTGCCCTCGTATGTTTATCACAGCACAATTCACAATCACAAAGATATATAGTCAACCTAAGTGCCCATCAACTGAGGACAGGGTAAAGAAAATGTGATACACACACACACACACACACACACACACACACACCATGGAATACTACTCATCCATAAGAAAAAATGAAATAATGCAGCAACTTGTATGGAACTGGAGGTCATCGTCGTATGTGAAGTATCTCAGGAACTAAAGACTAAATGCTGCATATTCTCTCTGTAGGTGAGAGCGAAGCTGTGAGTGTGCGTGCTCATGCACAGTGACTTAAGGGACACTGGAGACTCAGAAGAGGAGAGGGCGGGAGGGGAGAGAGATAAAAAAATTAACTATTGGTACTGTGTACAACATTCAGGTGACAGGTACAGCTAACGCCCAGACTTCTCCACTACTAACATATCCATGTAATAAAACTCCACTTGTACTTTCTAAATCTATTGAAATAAAAAAAATAAAATTTACCACCTCTCCCTAAAAAATAAAATAGCCATTACAATATAACTAAAAGTCAATGCCCCCGTGCAGCACCTCATTTCTGGGTGAAAGAGAGAACCAAAAGTAACAAAGTCCCGGTGGGACAGGTGTTGGCAAATTCCAGGGAAGGCAGCAGAGCCACGGGAGGTGGGAGGTCAGGGAGAGGGGGAAGCCACGTCATGTGGGATCTGGAATTGACTCTGGTTAGACACTGATATATATGTACCCTAAAGAAATAATGCAGAAATAAATGTGGAGACACATGCACAGTAGTGCATATCCTGATGTTATAGATAGTGTCTCCAGACTGGAAGCAAATAGCTAAAATAGCTGTAATGGTAACTGCCAGCACCCACTAGCTATGAGGCGGGGTGGATTTTTCCTAAGTGCGTTAAAGGCATGATGTATTTTATATTCATATCAACCCTGCGGGGTAAGCACTGTCATTATCTCTATTACATACATGAGAAAACTGAGGCAAAACAAAATGGCTAATTACTGAAAGTACACAGCTGTATTAGTTAGGTTTCCCCAGAAAAGCCAGACAGAACGATCGATAGAGATATGTCTACGTGTGTGTATGTGTGTGTGTGTGTGTGTGTGTGTGTGTGTGTGGTGGGAGAGAGACAAGACAAAGATGGAGGAAAAAAGAGAAAGATTTTTATTTTATGTAATTGGCTCCCATGACTGTGGGTGCAGGCAAGTCCAAAGTCTGCAGGGCAGGCCAGCAGGCTGGGGCCCCTGAGGCAGAATCCGTCTTCCTTGGGCAGCCTTGGTCATCTTCTCTTAAGGCCTTCGACTCAGTGGGTGAGGCTCACTCATGTTATGGGGAGTCATCTGTTTTACTCACAGTCTACTGACGTTAACTACATCTAAGAAATACCTTCACATCAGCATTTAGACCAAACAACCAGACACCATAGCCCAGCCAAGTTGGCACATAAAATAAACTATCACAACAACCAAGAAGTGCTGGCTTCAGAATACGAGTTAGCAGACCACAGAGCTGTGAGCTAGTTACTACATCACACTGCCTCCCAGAGGGTGTGGTAGTGGGACAGCTTGCTGAACAGAGCAAGGCCCAATGTGCAATGCTTTGTCACCCTACAGAATTATGCATAATGTTTAATGACATGCGGAATGACTTGAGAAAAATGTTCAATGAAAATGCTGGACATAGAATTATTTAAAAAGAATAATATGAATTATAAAACAATCTATAAATTATAAAATTTCTAGAAGACACTACTCAAAATATAGCTTGAGTATCCCTTATCTGAAATGCATGGGACCAAAAGTGTTTCAGATTTCAGATTTTTTTCAGATTTTGAAATATTTGCATTATACTGGTTGAGCATCGCAAGTCTGAAAATCTGAAACCCAAAATGATCTAGTGAGCATTTCCTTTGAGCATCATGGTGATGCTCAAAAAGTTTCAGATTTTGGATTTTTGGATTTGGGATACTCAACCTGCACTAACAGTGGCCGGCTAGCTTTAAAATGTTGAGATTACAGATTTCCTTTTCACTTTCTAAATTTTATGTACAAACCTGTATGATTTGTATCACCAAACATGCACTCAGTATCCACACACAGACATACATAAGTACACACTCACATACACAGAGACTTCTCTTCTTTGCTATTTGGGGTTTCACCCTTTATTTTGATATCAGTTCAAACTTACAGAAAATGTGCAAGAGTAGAACAAGAAACTCCTAAACACATTTATGTATAGTCATCAATTTTTGACATTTGCTTCAATTAGTTTCTCTCTCTCTTTCTCTCTGTCTCTCTCTATATAGATACACATACACATATACACACACATATATTCACACACACATAGATGCATGTGTACACATACATGCACATTGGTACATGTGTGTATGTATGCTATGTTTCCGAAGCATTTGAGAGTAACCTTAAGCCATTCTGATCCTTTGTCCCTAATAATGTTATGTGTATTTTCGAATAAGGATTTTAATACTCATTCATAACTAAAAAGTTATAAAAACTAGTAATTTAATATTGATACAATAATACATAATCCATAGTCCATCTTTATATGTCATCAATTTTCCCAGTAATGTCCTTTTTAATCATCTTTTTTCCCAGTTTAGGGTCCAGGGGCCATTCCTCTTTACTCTCCTTTAACCTGGAGAAGCTCCTGCGCGGAGTCATCTCTTCAGGGAACGCAGCAGCAAGTGTGCACTTCCATGAACTTCCCCTTCAGATAGTTTCCCGAGGAAACTACACCTCTGTTCCAACGATGCTGTGTTTTATTTTAAAGGTTTTGGAATTTTCCTTTGAAATTTTCCGTTGCAGTCATCTTACTAGGTACACGTGACAACCCTACATGGTTACTTTTCAAACCCAACACCATTTCCTTCCGCTGTTGTCCAAACCCTTTCAGCAGACTGTGCTCAATGACTTTTGTTGTTTACAGAAATTATGCCCACCCTTAATAACGCCAATAATTTTAGCATGCGATCTCCCACAAAAGCAAAAATTGTGCATTCTAATTGGAATTCCAGAAGAGGAAGAAGCTATTCCCCAAAATCAGAACAGAAGCACCATCCTAGGAAAATCCCTGAGGTGATTCCTTTCAATTCTGAGTCATGGTCTCTGCTAATACATTGTAACAGTCTCATATGAATCTCTATAGGAAAGATTATGAAAGATGTAACAGCCAAAGTATAGGAAGTTAAAAATTATAATCAAAATAATCCAAGAAAAAATTCTTATAATTTCAAATAATATTCAAATGCTGCTAACTTTAATATCCCCCAGTAATTCATCCATTATACCTTTTTTAACGTTTAGAGATTATTTTCCTATCTCTGTTTTCCTTTTATCTTCCCATTTATCATCAACTGTCTTTTGTGAAGTATATGATGCTCTGTAAGTTAACAAAACATTTTTGGAACACAGTATCCTATAAATAAATTGTTAAATTAATTATAATACAAGAAATTACTCTGTTTTTGCCGTTCGCTCACCAAAACACATTCAATATTCATTTAATTTTCACATCTGCAATATGTATTTTTGTCTTGTTGCAGGCATTGTTCTGAAGGAAATCCCCTCGAATATGCTGTCTAGAAGCTGCCACATTATAGTGAGGCTTTTCTAAATACCTAGGCACATCTACAGCCTGTTATACTAATAAATTATATGATGTTGGAGCAACTTCCTCCTGTGATTTTACCAGGAAATACTTGCTCCTATATTCTTTGTGTGCTATGTAGGTTAGAAATGTACTAATTTTCCAGACACAGAAAAATAATTTAAACCATATGTCCGACAAATGTTTTCCGGACTCATAATCCTTGAACCAAGCCTCAATTTAATTGTTACTGCAAACTGTCAAGGGGCTATGACAGGTGATGGCAAAGTATGTGAAATCTATGACGGGTGCATGGCGGATCTAAGAGAGAATCCATGAAGGTGAAGAAACGCGCGTGTTGGGTGCGGCCCAGCTGCCGTTTATTTTGCTTCCTTCAAGTTAGTGGTCTGGAAGTCATTTCAAGACAACAAAAATCTTTTTGCCATGTTCCAAATAAATTTGCTTTTATTCGCTGCTCAGATCATTCATGATCTATTGTTTTTTTCAGTGATAGTACACCATGCTTTCTAGATTGAATCAATCCAGCATTATCTAGAAGGTATTCTCTCCTTATCATGCTTACTCATTATTCTGATGAGAGCAACAAAAGGCCCAGGAGGTCAGCCGGCAGAGAGCGAATCTTCGGGTGTGGGGCAGGAAAGACGTGGCCCTGCCCCCTCCTGCTCTCCTCTTCCTCCTCTGTCCTTCTTTGCCTCCTCCTCCTCTCTCTTTTTCTTCCCTCTCCCCATTTTTCTCTATTTTTGTAGATATTTCTCACACATGTCAAATTCTTATTTGAAATTTGTGATTATAGATTTCAAGCAAGGACAATTAAAATGGTTTTGAGATTTCTCTCCAACATTCAGCTACTTGCTGCAAGAAGATAATTAAGCAGGCTCTGCATTGGAAGGTGAATACAATAATCAAAAGGACGGGACGAGTAAGGAAGTTAACAACACTTTCATACGGGTGGTTTCTATCCGAACCACGAACTCTTATCTGGGCCAGGAAGAGAGTGCAGAGGTAAGGGTGGTGAAAAAGCCAGAGAATGAATGATTGCAGACTGATGAATAGTGGGAGAGAACCCAGATGGAAGAAGAGTAAATGAGGGAAGCCATGTAGGATTCTTGAAGTGAACATTTCTGAAATGGCCCAGCTACTGGTAACTCTCAAGTCTACTGTGAGGAGCTGGCTGAGGTTAAGTAAAGGGAACTATGAGCAGAGAAGATCAAGAAACACAGAAGCCCCGGTATTGAGCGATTCGTCACCTAAATGTTGAACTCACCAACTAAACATGATTTAGCCTGTGTCCCATATGGTGGCCATTTGTCTGTTACGCAGAGAGGCCAGCTCTACCCCATTCATCAAGTGTTGCATTTGCTGTGGGGGTGCTTCCTATCCAGCGAGGAGCCCCATCTTCTAAACCATCTGACCATGGAAGTGCATTTCCTAATTGCACAAAAGTGATGTACGGGTTAGCTTTAATTTTTAGTTGTTTGATCATGTTTAAGTTTTACACATTTGACTTTTGCACAAGTTTTCAAAAGAGCATTATGTACAAAATCAGGGGAATGTCAAAATTAATGCCTGCCCTTCTAGTCTCACAGAATTGTTATATATATATCACATTAGCAAGTAAAATCTATGATTGCAATACTGGTTTTAGCCTGTTGTATTTAGACACTCCTTGTCATGCTTTGTCTTTATTTTTATAGGCTTTATTTTACAGCAGCTTTAGTCACATAGGAAAATTGAGCAGAAAGTACAGAGGGTTCCTCTATCCATTCTGAACACCCCAAACATACACATAGCTTGCCCTACTATCTACATCCTGACATCCTGGACCAGAGTGGGACATTTGTTACAACTGATGAACCAATACTGATATCTTATTATTGACTAACATCCATAGTTTGCATTACGGTTCACTCTTGGTATTACACATTCTACTGGTTTTCACAAATATATAATGGCATGTATCCACTATTACAGTATCCTACAGAATAGTTGCATTGCCCTAAAAATCCTAATCCTCTGTGCTCTGCCTATTCATCCCTTCTCAGTTAGTTGGATTTTGACGTAAAATAAGAAAAGCAGCAAATGTTTGCTCATAGGATAAAGAAACTGTCTTACATACAAAGTGCAGAGTGCTTTCACAGTGTTACCACATTCCCTTAGTGGTGGACAGGCAGACGTGCCTCCCGCATCCCTCACCAGAGATGTGCCTGTCCCGGCTGTCTGCTCCTTCAGGCTTTGCCTCAGCTGCCAAGAGCTGCCTCGTCCAAGGCCACAAGTTCTTGGGTCCACTCATGTCATGTCCAGTGACTGGTTGCAGAGGTGTATAATGACCAAAACTAGGGACAATTGTGACAAGTCATTTCCATCCAGACTCTCCCTGTGGTGTTAACTACCCCTTTGTCCAACTTCTCTCTGCCCAATCCTCCTCCTCCTGCCAGGTGATCACCTCCAGTGACAAATCTGAATACCAACCTCAGCCTTAGAGTCAGTTTCTGTGACACCTGTCAAGGCAGGAAAAACTGTGTCTTACTTTTCAGATCTAATATACAAAGAAACTAGGTTTGAAAAATTTAAATCAGAGATCATAGTAGAAGCATTGGTGGATGTAGAATCTATGCTTCTTAAAATACCTTTTAGGGAAACCTACCTAGTGATCTCAGTGCTAAACAGCCTCACTGACACACTGATATTGAATCTTTGTTGTTTCCGTAGGAATTCATAGAGTTGGAGAACTCTGTGGAATCTGAAAGAGAAAAGAAAAGGGACAATAAAGGAGGTTGAAGACTTTGCATATTGCCACACTGAGTCTCAAAGACCAAAAAGCTCATCTCTGCTTGCCTCTGTTATATATTCCATATCATTCTTGACTTTTCTAAACATTTCATGGGAAGAAAAAGCAACATATTTTTGAACTGTTGATATTTCTAAGACTAGTAACTAATCTAAAAAAAAAAAAGCTCTCTAGGTTAAAAAGTATTGTGCCCAAGACCTTGGAATACAATAGTTTATAACTGGCCGGTACTTGCCAGTAACAGACATTGAACATACACTTCGTTAGGACAATTGGTAATCCATTCAGTACTCTCCCACGTGACTTACCAGAGGTAAGCATGCTGTGAACAGAAAGCCAAGAGGTTCCTGTGTGCAGGTGCCATAGGCAACTGTTGAGTTCTAGGGAGTGCTTCATGACCCAGGTGATTTACAGCATCTCCTGCTCTGGTTATAATGGCTAAAATGCTACTCCTGAGGATTAAGAAAGCATTTATTCCAGAAAAGCATCATCAAGCTAGTATTGTCTCACGTGAAATGAGCAACACAAATCCATGGATTATCACATAAGAATAGTAAATATATAAACTCAAGTCTCATTTATATGTATGTAAGACTTTATAGTTTGCAAAACGGTTGCAAAGATAATAGCCTAAATCTGGCTGAGAGCAAAACCCTATGAAAATAGACCACAGAGGCCAGGCCCAGTAGATAGGCACATGCCCAAAGTAGATGATTTAAATAACACCAAGAAGGTATTCAACCTGAAAATTCTAGCATTCTCAGCTTTTGAAATCTTATTAACAGATATTTTCAATATTCCAGTATTCCCTATTGAAATGCAAGTATTCTTAAAAGACTCAACACCCTAAGTCATTATATTAGCACATACGGATAGTATACCACTATGGAATATGCTGAAGCCACACATTCAGGCCCACACACACACCCACACCCACACACACAGAGCAATTTGGTAAATGGGAAGAAAATGCCCTAGATTAGGGAAAAATTCAACATCAATTTAACAGTGGTTTCCCAAGAATCTAGATTAGGAAAACTTGGTATCAGCAACTTGGAATCTAGATTAGGAACGTGATCAGGTCAAACTTGGTAGTTGCAACGCAATAGGATATAAGGAGGTGGGAGAGAAGAGGGTGGGGGTTACCCAGGCATGGACACAAATACCACATAGAGCAGTTCATAGTTGGAGCAAATGTTTTTATTTTCTTAGACTTTGCAAATATGTTGGTAACTCTATAAATGATGATTAATAAAAATTGCAAAAAGTATTTCCATGGGGTCATCTCACCCACTGGACATGCAGGTAATGCTAACACCATACTAGTCTAGGAAACCTGCTTCTACTCTTCTCTTACTTGGTTCTCCTCTTACAAAAAGGAACACAGCAAATATGAAAATAATGTGGACCCATGATTAAATTGGTGTGAGTTCTGATCCTTTGCCTATGATTAGGTGTTTATCATTGCTAAATCTCATAAAATGTTAAAGAAAAAGAACTTACCTTTATATAAAATATATGTGTGTGTGTGTGTGTGTGTGTGTGCGTGCATATGTAAACGCTATTCCATTCTGGTGTTCTCCCAATGTCTAATACAAGTGATAAGCATCATAATGATGGCAATGTGATCATAAAAGATGAGACATGCCCTCTGGCAATACTTTTGCAGGTTTTAACTTGTAATTTGCCCTTCCCTTTGCAGTGGGACGTATTATCTGAGGCATCTGTAGTGACACGCTTCACAAGAGTTGAGCATACAAGCTTCTCACATGTAAACTCTTTTTTATAGCATATGCTTTTACATGCATTACATTATTCTTAAGGGGATACTCGTTGGAATGACAGGTAAAAGACACTTGATCCATACTTTAAAGGTGTGCTATTCTTTGGATCCTTGTAATTTGCAAAACATTGTGTCTGTAAGAAGCAAAATTTCATATGTACAAGAGAAAAGTACATTGAATTCAGAGCTAGGCAGAGAGAGTTCAGAGCCCTGGAGCAAAGTCTTCTGTATCTATTAATATAAGATTTGATGGCTTTATTTTTAACTTCCACTGATTCAGAACCAGACCAAAAAAGGGATGTCCTGAATCCCACACTAAACCCTGGGCCTGCACTCACAGTGATGGCTCTGCTGGCTGCAGCCGTGGTTCCTGAGTCCAGACAGATCCGGTTGCCCCTTCGCATTGTTGTTTTAAACAGCATGACCTACCATGGTTCTGTGACTGATTTTTAACCTCTTTGTGGTAAAGAGGTAAAGGTTTTCAGAAAGCTCTAGAGAAACTGGCTAGAGAGAGTCTTTTTTTTTTTTTCCTTTTCTTTTCTCTTTCTCAGAGGGATGATCTGCTCACCAATCCAGAAGCAAAGCAAAGTTCTAGCCACACCTATGTACATGGATCACACACACCACAGGAGTGATACACGTACCCAGGGACGATAGTCCTAGAAAGGGAGAACTGCTTTCTGTGACTCACAAGTTATTTATTGATGGCTGTATTTTCAGAGAAAAACTCTCTCTTAGCTCTTCCTGTTTCTTTAAATAAGAGATTAAAAAATCACTGGACTAGAGATTTTCAAAGTAGGGGAGTGAAATTAGAAGGTATGGGAAATCTTGGCATTGTGATATAGAAGATGAGCTTCGTCATACCTTAGCACTTTTTATAAGAAGTAAAAAAAAATCATATACTTTAAGATAAAAAAGTAAGCTTTTAGCATGAAACAAATACAAAAGAGTAATAGAAATACTGATAAATGCAGTGTAAGACTGCCTATCTTACAGTCCCTCCAGGAGACTGGAGTGAGCCCTCCCATCAGTAAGCACCGACCCACGCTGCAGGGAGGGAGGCGATTTCTCTGCAGTTAGCATGTGAAGCTGTGCTAAGTTCCACACACCGTTTTCTTCAGAAACAGGTTAAAATTCTCTGATAAATCCAGGTTTCAGAAATAACATGCACAAATATCTCTGGATTAGGAAACTCTTGTAAAATTTTAAAGTAGCTGTTTGGATTTTTTTTTTTTTTTTTTTTTTTTTTTTATCGTCAGGGGTTTAAGTTCACCTTCCTTGGAAGTTGCTTTGTCGTCATTTCACTTTAGGTTACCAAGAGAAGTGATCCCTTCCACTGCCGCACACGAAAAGAAGGCTTAGAGCATTCTCTAATAAATTAACTGTATTAATGTATAATATTAATTTAATGTGCACTTTAATTTAAATAAGTTCACATATCAATGAATGAATGAAAACTTCCTTAGTTAAAATATCAGTTTGATATCTGATGTATATTAAAATGTATGTTCAAGAGAATTAAACTATCATGAACCTTAGTAAGTCTACTTATAAGAGAAATATTTAGAAATTGAAACATATGATTACCCCTCAATGTCTACATATTACCTAATAAAATAACACTGACATAGAGTGAGTGATATGAATTTTAAAAATGGAGAAAAAGACAGGTACACAATCAATGGTTGCACTAGATCTTACAATATTAGTGAACATATCAAAAAAGAGAAAAAATACCTGCAAAGAATAAATATGTGAATATGTAAAACAAGAAATAAAAATAACAGTGCATCTAAAAATAGCAACATTATGGGACATTTAAAATATTATTTTATGTGTGTGTCAAATATATTGACTTGTGATAATTATTAATTAGGTAAAGGGTTAATGTGTTCATAAAATGTGGTACATTTATTCTAATATAAATGCGACCCCTTCCGCTGCCACACATGAAAACCAATATCATATTTTTTTCTAAAATCAAAACCTGTTTGGAGTCCATCATGAATTTATTTATCCAGTAACATAAAATATTGAAGTTTTTACTTTTAGGCATTATTTTCACTTAATAGAAGGTTAACACCTAATGTCTAGGGAACGAATTTTTAATAATGAACTTCCAAGTCTCTCATGGAGAAAATTTTGTGGGAGAATCTCTAACAAGAGTACCCGCTAACAAGGGTAACACAAATCACTTTGATAATCAGTGTTCTAGTCTACTCAGCCCTAAGACAGTTTCTTGCTTCTAAGATAACATGTTAAAATTTGAATCCCTGAGAAGAAAAAATACGCTCAAGTGTGTGGATTTTTCATCACCAGACTCCATTAACACCATAATCACCGCAGTCTGGACATGACATTGTGGAGCCCACCATTCTCAAAAAGATTTTTCTATTAGTCTCTAGTCCACATTGATTCTGAGAATAAATCAACTGTCATTTAGCTAATCTCCCATGGAAGAGCTGTGTATTTTTTTCCTTATTACGGCTATTTTTAAGATTTGCTTGTTATTTTTAGTTCTCAGTAATCAATGATGCCCTACATGTGGTTTCCTTTGTACTTGTCCTGTTTTAGGAATTCTAACCTTCATGGATATCTGTCTTTCATCACAGAAAAGTAAAATTCTCATTATTTACAGGTAACAAAGTTGTATATTTAGAAAATAGAAAGGGATCCAAAAAATTGCTATAATAAATAAGTGAATTTAGCATGAATAGAGAATACGATGTTAAAATACGAAAAGTAATTTTGCTTTTGAGTATCACCAACAAAAAATTGGAAACAAAATATTTTTAAAACTACTATTTTTTAAAATAGTGTCAAAGAACATCGAATGTCTACTTGTCTCTCTTTTTCCTTTAATCTTATCAGTCATTTGATAACAACTACCTAGACTCATTAATTTATTAGTTATAAAAAAGTACTATTTTAATTCTATTTATTTATTGGCTGCAACTTTTTCTTAAGATATACTTCCTTTTATCAATTATTTGTTTACCCTGAGGTATTTATTAAATAGGAAAGGCAAGATAAATGCTTGCTCTATTTAAAAATAAAATTATTAGTTAAAAGCAATAAGCTAGCTCCAAAGGGGTGATGTGATTTTTTAAAATTATTATTGTATACTCATTGATTTAAGCTATTTAATGTTTCAATCATCAAAGTGTTTCATAAACAAAAAGTATTCTTGCTGTTCTGTTTATTTTGTTCTTTAGACAGTAAATGTACCTTTTGCAAATGGGAAGGAGACATGTGATGAAGATTAACCCAAAATCTGAGGATAGCATTAAAAATCGATTGCCAACCAGACTGTTCTCAAATGGTATCTATTCTGCACATTTACACTTTGTCTTCCAGTTTCACACACTGCTGTTCAGTGCTTTGTCATGACCCTCAGTCAATTTACTTTTGTCCTCAGCCTGAGTCCCAGCTACTTTCCCTATCCCCATGTTGTCTGCCTCTGGAATGAAATCTTAGTAGGGGGGACAAGCTGAAATGGATTGTGTGTTTAAATCTATTGGAAAAGACCATATGTAATCTTAAGTAAAAGTGAAAATCAAAACTGAAAGAAGAGCCAACACTAGTACCAAGGAAAATGTATAATGTGTATAAACTAAAAAGTAAGATACTAGACCATTTGTTCTCAACTGGCTGGGATTTTGGTTCCCAAGGAGATATGGCAACGTCCAGGAGACATTTTTGGTTGTCACAATGGGGTGTGGATGCTACTGGCATCTAGTAGGTAGATGCCAGGAATGCTGCCAAACATTCTCCAATGCACTGATCAGGGTCTCCACCACACAGAATTTTCCATCCTAAGATGTCAATAGTGCCAAAGTTGAGAATCCCTAATGTAGACAGAGGCTAAATCTCAGCAGAAAAGCTATGATGAGTAATGTTAGGACGTGCCATGGGCAACTGAAAATGAAAAATGACTGGTGAACAAGGCAAGTGGGCGAGAGAGATCTCGTTCTAATGTGACCCGGGCTTTGCAGGTCAGTAGATGGAGCATGAAAAGTTCTTGCTTGTTTGTTTGTTGTGGCATTTCTACTCTCCCGCCCAAGGACATCTCAGTTTAATGTTTCCTCTAAGAGTAAGTGGAAAAGTTGGAGGTGGGCTTCTACTCTCAAGGAATCCTTCAAAGCACAGGAAGGTTTCTGAGGCTTTCTATATGCAAAACTTCAGAGTCAGATTTGTTCAGCCCACTTATGTTGTGGTTGATCATTTTTTATGAAGGCGAAAATTAATTGGATTTTTTGAATTGATATGATATATAATGATATCAATTCTCAAAGGTAGATATTTTAATGAGATAGGATACAAATCATGAGGTAAAGACATCTTTCTTTTGTTTAAGAGAAATAAAATGTGAATCTAGTGTTAATAAGAGAGAATCCCCCCTGTGATTTTCAGACTTATTGAGAATTACATTTATAGTTTTGTTGCTGATGATTTATTGAAAAAATGTATCAATTTAATTGTCTTCAGTTGATACTATTGCAATACAAGTGGCTTAAGCCTTTTTGAAGAAAAGTTAAGGAAAAAATACAATGTATTGTGTGTTTAAATTACATTTTATTGTATATATCCTTTCATCTTATGTAAATGAATTTATCATGGTTGTTCATAAATTCATATGAAAATTATTTTATCAAAAGTTCCAATTTAGATTTCTGGCATGTCTAATATACTACTAGAATAAAATCTTCATTCTTATTTTTCCTAATGTATTATGGAAATCATGACTTTTTGCATTGTTTTTAAGAAATGTCATAGGAAAAAATTGAGATACAATAGAGCTCCCTAGATACAATTTTAGTTGGTTTATATTTTTTTATATTTGGTATTTGTATCATTGGTGTCACATAAGATAATTTTAAGTAGTATATGAACATATATTCTATTTAATTCTATAGTTAATGAATAGTATATGGTAAAAAAATCTATCACCTCAAATTTATGATTTTTTGTTGCTATAAAAATTTCTTTTCAGAGTGAAAATCATAAAGCAAAAAATAGTAGGTCTAATTAAAGAAAGTATTGGTGCTCTCTATTATGTAGCCCTTAGCCCCATGTGGTTAATGAGCACTTGAAATGTGGCTAGAGACTTGTTTTCAATATACTGAAATAAATAAAGTTCCTAGTAAAAATTAATTATCCACTTCTTTTAACTTTTTAATGTGGCTACTAGAGAATTTAAAATTACATAGGTGGCTTATATTACATTTCTATTGGACAGCACTGCTCTGTACAATATCAGTCAAGCACATACAGTGAATGGAGATGGTATCTGAAAACCTAATGTTCAGTAAGCACTGGTCAAAGTTAAATAATGCCCCAATTCAAGTCATGCAGAATCTGGCATCAGATGGCAAGCCAGTGATGTGAAACACATCCCTGATGCTCAACTCACTCACTCATCCAGGGTTACACAGGAGGCAGTGGGCACAGTCTGGAAATCCACTCCTCCAGGCAGACATAATCAATCAGTATTCATTGATTTGGGTGACTCTTCAGAAAGTGGTGACTTGATTCTGCTCCTGGCCCCACTGGGATCTGGCCCAGTGACCGAGGTTTGCCGAGGCTGCCTCCAGCCCCAAACATTGTAGGACCCAATGTTCCCACCACCATCCAGAAAGACCACCCAGAGGACAACCTGTGGTATTTGAGCTTTGACTCAGGAACTCTCCAGCCAAATGCTTTTGATTTGCCTCTAACGTATCCTTCCTGTGGCCCAAGAGGAGGATGGCTTCATATCTCTGCCCTCCTAGTGGAGCTTAGGACTGTTTTCCCTATTTAGCCACATAGTGATTTAGCAGTCTTGAGGCTTGTGGCTTCCATACCTGCCTGGCTGCCTCTGAGTTTGGGTTCTGCAAGGTGTAGAAAGGAATGGAAACAGATGGCAGATGGCCTCAGTGTCCGTAACTTCCAAAGGGTTGGTAAATGTAAGAGTGGGCAGTGCCGTGGTGGGACAGGAGGGAACACATTTGAAGAGATCAAGTTAAGTTCTTCAAAGAATCAGACTGAGAAGTTTCTCTTCAGTGTACTCAATTGATAATTATGCTTTCTCTTTTCTTTTTTAATTACTATGACATCTAGCAAAAAAATTTCAATAGAACCCTCCACTGAAATAATGACCTACTAACATTTTTACTCTAAATTAGTGGTGATAAAGCTTGATTGATTTTCAAAAAAACATTGAAAAGTTGGAGAGAAAGTTTAATTATAAATGTCAACCGTTTTTTATTTTATGACAAAATATGACAAGGCAACTTGCATTCAAATCAGAGTTTATGAACTCCTTAATAGACACACTCCACTTCCTTTCTCCAAACACCAGAAGGTTACCTTTGATGCTGGACACCAAGTTTGGAATATCCAGAAAACTTTTGTGAGTTTATTTGGTGCAAGTGACTCATTTCTTCCATGCCTCACAGAGACGGCTACAAAAACTATTGAAAGGAGCACTTTAAATTAAAGAGTAGTCAAGTAAATAGCTTCTCAGAAAAATCTAGAAATGTATCACTTGAAGGTAAGCACAGAAAAGCAAATTAGTGTTATTAATGAAAGAATTATAAACTAGGGATAAAAGAAAATTGAAGTCACTTTTTGCCATTTTTATGAATAGGATTTTTAAGTTTATCTCAAACTAATCAACTTCCCAACATAGATCTTAATCACTACCAGATGCACTTTAAAAAACAAATCAAATGTTTAAATTCCCAACAATATCATGTCTGAACTTAGGCAAAGAAAATTGAGAAATGTTGGTGTTGCCTTTACTACTGTACAGTCGTGTATCCTAAATGTCTTTGGTTTCACATACAAAAAAAATGGTTTTGCTTCAAACCTACCCTAATTTTGTCACACAAACATAAATGAACATTTCATGCAATGTTACTGTGGAAGGAAATGTGACCATTACCAAAAAATAAATAAATAAAAAGTATTGCTTTTTAATACTATTTACTTTCAAAGCTCATTTTAAATTTTGCCAAATGCTTTGCATGATTTCTTAGAATGCTCTTCTATTGTGAATAACTAGGAATCTTAAATTATATTTACTGTTTTACTTAGAAACATTTTTTTCACTTTTGCTCAGGAATATTAAAATGAAGGACTATTACCATTCCCTTTTAGTTTAGAAATATTTGGTGTTTTTTCAAAATAATATACATGAACATTTCCTCAATAATTCTGGACTAATATTTATACTGCTGTAGTTCCAATTTTCATTGACTTCAGATTCTAATAGCATGCTTCAAGCTCCTGTTTTGTATCCTATTAGGTATAAATTCATACTCGCATGCTTCAGCACTGTTTCTGGGGTTAGAACTACTTTATTCCTTAGAGCAGGTCAGGATGATTTAATGATATTTCTTTTTTCTTTCTTTTTTTTTTGCAGTTTCAGTGGCCTCATCGGCTGACCCTCTGCAAACAAAAAGCCAGTTGCAGAATGCACACACAGCAGTAGTAACTCAACTCTTTATTTTTTTCTTCCTTAGGAGACCCCACTTACTCTTTTATTCTGTAAATTTTAACCAGCCTAACAAGATAAATTGCAATTAAAACATACACACAGTCAGCACCACTTTACAAAACAAACGACCATACCCCGAAAGCTGAAAGCAAGTCTGATTAGGAAATTCAGGAACCATTGGTCACAGATCTCACATCTTCCCATAGTTTTGATTAATCAACTCCATCCTCCTCTACCCCATCTTTCCATTTTGCCTGACAAGGAGACATGTGGCTCTCCCAAGCCTGCCCCTCTCTCCCTTAAACCAGAGAACTTGCGTGGGGCTGTACCTACGTGTCTGGTCCAAGCAGAATGAGGCACGAAGATGCCAGTGCGGGAGTCTGGCTGCATCCGGAACTGATGGGCATTGCATTGTTAACTCCCAGGGCTGCTCGTGCATCTCTGGGCTCATGTTGTGTTTATTTTAGGCACTCACATTTCTCATCTGTGATCTTCACACTGTATGTACAATGAGAAACACAATCCCTGCAAGAAAAAGCTGCCCAGGTAGTTTTAAATGTAAATCAGTAGAGGAGAGCTGGGACAGGGCAGGAAGGGGAGAGGAGAGAGGAAGGACTCGCCTAAGGAAAAGCGTTTTTCTGGGAATCCAGAGACAAGAAGACTCATCGCCAGAGCAGCTGTTCTGGCCTCTGCTTCAAGACAAGAGCTGTCAAATGGAATGCCGGCCTGGGTTTCACTTAATATGGTTCTCCTCTGCCTGTCTGCTCACCACTGGCATAGATATTGCTGCATGAGATGTTCTGAGGCTCCTCTTTAGATATATGGTCATGAAGCTTCTCTGGGGTCCAGACTGGGGAAACAGAATTGCATAACAGTAAAAACTCAAGAGTGTGCAGCCTTTAAACCGTTGAAGGGGTTGTATCAACAATAAGCTCTAGCCGTTTTCAAAATCTGCCTCATGATACTAGGACAAAGTACATTTACTCACATACTAGATACCTTTAAAGACAAAACCTCTGAGTGATGTCTGCTCCTGTTAGATGTTCAACATCATTTTTTAAAATTTTCCCTCTACAGTATCTTAACTATTAGAAATGAGCCACAGTGACATCTTACCTATCAGGGAGGCAGGGAATCAGCTCATTAGCAGGGAACATGGATTCATCTTCAATAAAGTATTCCTCTCCTCTGACACCTTTAACAATTAAAGGAGGCAGGGAAAAATAGAGCAGTGCTTAAGTCAGGCTTCAGGTGTTTCTAACAATTGTGGCACCAAAGCATAATTATGAAATTGTAGAAGGAACTTATTCTAAAATCCTCCCCCAAAAAATCATAGAACACCAAATGGAATTGTATAGCATAATGAAGGCAGGTGCTCGGCTGTCTTATCCCTGTGTGTACACACTACACACACACACACACACACACACACATGCATGTGTAGGTATTTATAAACACAGACACACAGCATCTTAAGGTATTTGGATGTCACATTTTATAAACTTCAACAGTGAGCATTCAACATTGGGACTAGCTGGGAGGGAATGAAGTCAGGGCCAATGTCATCTTTGGATTCAGATGCCAGGTGCAGCACAGCTGCTTGGGAGGCAGCTCCTTGGTGCTGCAGACCCATATGCAAAGCAAAGACCACCTGGTCGTGGGGAGAGGGCAGCCTTTCAATTCCTGGCCTCATTTGAATATGGACTTTCCCTGCTGCCTTTTGCAAGAAACTTCTGCATCAGGAACAACAACTGGGCAGTCACCCAAAGCCCAACTTTGCTACTCAGCGCCCTAACCAGGAAAAACTATCTCCTTTTCGGTTTTCCTCAAAGTTGAAATCAGTGCCAAGCTTTACTAGAGTCCAGGTTTACCCGTACACTGAAAATAACAGCTTTCCTTTTCCCTTCCTGTGAATGAATCACTGGAACACAAGCCCAGGATCCTGTATGAATATTTCAACAAGTAAAGTGTTGCTGGCAGTAAAATATGCAATTCATAAGCAGGAGATGTGAGTCCTTCTTGAAGCAGAGAAGGAAGGACACATTTCATCACAATCCAAAAATAAAGGAAATACATTCGCTTACTCTAGAAAGTCGACTTGCATGTTGAATATCCTAAGGCTCTTGTGAATGTACGTGGCTCTTTTTCCAAAAGGTGGTTCTCCATGGTATGAGTCATTCTTCAATATGAATAAAAGAATTTCTTCTTTGGAATAAAAGTTATTTCAGTGAATTTTCAACTAGTGCTAAGTATGAAAGAACTCTGCCTTGTATGTAAAGCAATAATAGGATGACAGAGAGAAGTCCCCCAAATGCATGCTTGGAATTTGTGTTATAGAAAATGTATCTATGGCCCAGGGAGAGCCCCTGAATTTTCTCAGTAATTAGCTGCAGAGACATCTAGTCATTTGTCTGCCAACAGATATAATTCCATTAGTTAGAGAACACATGGAGATAACAAGAAAAACCCAGGTCTTCAAGACTTACCTTGTGAATTTAACTCATTTTCCCTCCTAATTTGTTGGCTTTTGACGAATTTGACAACTGAAAAAGTAAGGACACCGGTTAGATATTTTGAAATTGCTACAATTTCTATTTAAGGTGATTTGTTTTCAGAGTTAAGAAAAAATTCTTAAGAATCAGTTAAGTGAAAGGATAGTAAAACTATCAAATACTATGTTCCTACTATGTACCAGATTTTGTATATGCTTTCTTGCATGTATTACTTCCTGTAATCCTGACAACAGACCCAGAGAGCAGAGATTTATATCCAGGCCTCCCTCTAAGTGTGGGCTCAATAGGAGAATTACTTATTTAGTTTGCAAATAAAAGTGCCTCCACTAGATACTGCTTGGTAATGTGGAAACAACATTAAACAAGATGAATAATTTCTACCTCTTGGACAAAAATCTCAAGAACTTGAGACTTAGCCTGTTAAAAATACTAAATCTTTATCAATTTATAGCCAGAAAATACCAGGACTAGCCAAGAACATTCATAATAAAGACAACAGTAATATGTTCTATTCACACGATGTGGTGGTTGGGAGCAGAGACAAGTCTACTGGATATAAAGAACTATTATAAATATACTCTATAAGTAATAATTTGGTACCAGTGTATGAAAAGAAAAACAGAGCAATGAACTAACAAAGTTCAGACACAGTCCCACATATAAATTAGCATTTAGTAGCCATTAAGATCAAAAGGAAAAAATATATATATTATTTGATGAGTGGTATTGGAAGAGCACCTGAGAAGCCTACAGGAAAAAGGTTACAAATATTAATTGCTATCTCACTGCTTATATCAAAACAAAAGTAAACTAGATCAATGATTTTACCAGCAAAATATAAATCTCTAAAACTACTCAGGAAGAAGATGAATTTAAATTTGTACATACACTTAGAGTGAGGAAAGTCTGAGTAAGATCAAAATAAAAAATTAACAATAATAATAATAAACTTGGCTAAACAGGGTATGTGCGTGCACGGACATGTCTGTACACACAGAGAGACAACCGTCAATTTGACAGTCTGAACTTGACAGTGTGCAGTCAGGATTGCTTCCCCGTTCACTGACTGTAACCACGGCTTGTCAAATCCTTCCCTTGGGCAGAGTCAATGGCCTTTCAGTATTAAAATGTCCCATTCTGGGCGGCCCTTCTCCTATCCTTTGGGATCAGGATTAACTCCTGGGTGGAGGGGGCAACAAGGAAAGAAACCGACATCTGCTCATTCTCTTCCTCCATCTCAGTCTCCAAACCAAGGGAGCACCTTTACACGTATGCTCTTCTATCTTTCCTCTTCTTTTTCTAGTCCTCTACAGTTGAGGACCTGGAGGATGGAATAGGAAAAATGACGAAAAATCTGCCTCAAAGTCAGCTAATACGCCCCATTGAACATCCCGCCCAATAAACTCCACACGACACCTTTGCAGAAATAACTCGCAGTGGCACCTGCCCTGCTTCTGACTGTCCCTGATGCATCTGGCCTCCACGGAAACAGTGACTTTGCATAAATGGTGCATGTGGTTTGGGGGAAGAGGAAGGGGTTCGGTTTCTTCCGTGCTCTTTCTACGACTGAGGACCCTTCACAAGGGGAGCCACACTCCTCTTGACTACTGCCTAGGCGCCTGAGTCCCCTCAAGGCAGCCTACAGCTCCTGTCACTTCTTTTTCCCTCTGTGACCCATTTTATGGAGTGATGAAACTCCAGAGTTCTTTTTCCATGCTGCCGGAGACCTGGGGAGAACTCAGCCCTCCACTCCTGATTCTTGAGGTTCGTACCAACCACTGTTTCTACTCACTTGGCTGGCTTGAGTCTCTTCAGCAATGACCTCACTTTCAGAAATGCCCAGGCAAGAACCAGGTACCAATTTCTAAGTTCATAAATGCCCCAAACTCTGTAAAAGTTATATTGTGTTTTCCTAAAACTCTCTCCCGACAAAATTTTCTGAAGCGTGTACCACGCTGGTTTCACACATATCTGTAGCTCAGTAAGTATATGTTTAGAAAAGGAGACATCAGTCTGTTCTTCAGGCAGGTACCCTGAGCCAAAACAAGTGACCCGTAGGAACCGCCCTTGTGTGGCTGGGGAAAGGAGTACCGCCTCCCCCGATTGTAGTGGAGGAAGAAAAAGAGGGAAATGAAGTCTGAACAGAAAACTCACTGTTCTTGCCAATTTATTTGATTCGTCTCCATTTCAACAAAATGTTCTTTAAAAGAGATTGAGGCATGATATTTGGGGAGAAGATATCATGTAGGTAAGTGCTAATGAACCTGCAGGGGCATATGGAGTGGTTTGCTTGTTTATTTAAGTGGAGTTAATTAATAGTTTGGGATTGTCAGCTTTGAATTCTAGACAACAACCAAGTCAATAATTCCAGGTCAAGAGGGAGCCGAGAGATAGAGGTCCCACAGAAAGTAATGATTTTATATAAATTCTAATTGTTATAAAAATAGCAATATAAATATATATTTATATATATTTACATAAATAAATATTATATTATACAAATTTATATAATATAAATTCTAATTATTAAATACATCTAGATAGTATATACATCTAGATAGTATATGCATTGATATCAATGCAGAGATGCTTATTTATGCTGAGGTTACACCTAGCAAGATACACAAACATTGACAATGTAGTGGTTGCATTTGAGAGCTATCGAGGAGCTGGGAGAGCCAAAGTGTGAGGGAGAATTACTTACACCATACACCCTTTAGAACCCCTCAGAATTTTTGTGTGTTTTCCTTACTTTTTTATATAAAAATCCTGGTTAATTAAAACAATGGAAAAATAAAACCCAAGAAAATTGCATTTATGTAAAACTAATAAGCTAAATAGATCAAACTAGACAGTCTCTTGATAGTCATTTTCTAAGCCTGAGCATGCATTTTAGTAAAAACTGGAAGAAGGGTGTTCAGGCAGTAGGAGGCATCGCCCACGCGGGCTGCCTTCTATGAACTGCTCCTCAAGATTCACCCTATGCCACAAAACTGGCATCCAATGCAATCTATTGTCTCGCTTCACAAATAAAATTTGTCTTTGTCACTTTGTTTTTCCTTCAGAAAATGAGCAATCATTATTCCGCATCGCGCTAAAGGAAAGTTGGCATGTGTCATCCGCGTGGTGCGTTTCGGCTGTTAGCAGGGAACTCTCTTCTCAGACTGTCAAGTCTTCAAGTTTAGGCATCAAAGACGGCCCCACGTCCATGTCAGCCTTGAGCATCACTGCGGGTCACAGCGTCACAGCCTTGACGGCTGCAGGACAGCAGGCTGGCCTCCCCCACCACTGAAGGAGCACTGGGCTCCTCAGGGACAGCTTCTGCTCCTCCTGTGCCAATAAGCCAACGGCCCTAAGTGAGACCCACTGAGCCCGAACAGCTGCTGCGCTGTGGTCCCCTGCTCTGAGATGCACCTGGATTTCCCCGGGTCCCCAGTGGGCCAGCGTCCACATGTGTCTCTGAGAGTTGTCCTGGCTTATCCGGTGGACTCAGTCTAAAACAGAGAGGATTTTTAAGGAATAATAAGAGGAACTGCTTATTCTCTCCTCTCCTGGAAATGCCCACAGAACGTTCTGGGAAATGTCTTCAATACAGAACAAATGTTTACATCATAATCTTTTAAATCGGAATTTTTTTTTTTTTTTACTTTTTATGTATTTTAATTTTTTTTCTAGTTTGAAGTTTTCAGAAGCACTTTATTTGTTTTAAGTAAAATGTCATGGGCTATGGAAGAGTCTCCTGGCTGCCTTCCCAGCAGTCTTCACCCCCCACCCCATTTCCTTGCTTCCAGGCTCAACTTCCCACAATAGCGTCTGCAAAGATCCATCCTCATTTCCTCAGCCTTCCCTGGACAAAGTGCTCTGAAAGCTCAAAGGAATATTGCTGAGGGGGTTTTGGCTTCTTACATGGCTTTGAGAGAGACAGAGAGAGAGAGAGAGACATACAGAGAGAGAACCCTTTCTGTTTTTGGACACCATTGCATGGAATGGTGTATTAGGATTCTCCAAAGAAACAGGACCAATAGGACATATAGATATTTAAGAGGAGATTTACTATGGGAATTCACTAACATGATTTTGGAGGCTGAGAAGTCCCTCAATCTGCCTTTAGCACCCTGGAGAACCATGAAAGATGATAATGCAGTTCAGCCTGAGTCTGAAGGCCTGAGCATGGGGCAGGGGTCTATACATCCCAGAGCCTGAAGGCCAGAGAACCAGGAGCTCCACTGTCCAAGGGCAGGAAAAGATGCATGTGCCAGCCCAAGCAAGGAGAGGAAATTCATTCTTTTCTCCTTCACCATTTTCACCATTTTGCTCTGCTTGGACTCTCCACAGACTGTGCAATGCCCACCAGCACTGCTGAGGTGGTCTTCTTAGTCTACTGACTCAAGTGCCAATCTCTTCCTGGAATACCCCACAGACACACCCAGAAATTATGTTTCATCAACTATCTGGGCATCGCTTAGCCCAGTCAAGTTGACATGTACAATTAACCTCCGCAGATGTCTGGAGATAGTGGTCACTTTGAAACCACGGGAACAGCGAGGGAGCACCACAGTCGTGGCAGTCAACACGCTGAGGACAGAATGAATGTTGGGGAAACACGCGTCTCCCATGTCTACCCAACCTCTTTGGAGTTAATGAGTTTTTAGGTTGATGCTACTTCTACTTCAGTATCCTGTTACATGCAACTGAAATTACCCTAATTGACACTTGAGCTTATTCTGACTAACGAGACATCACAGAGATTTTAAAAAAAAGTAAAAGAATCTTTACCAACCCCCCCCATCCCATTGCCCTAAGGAAGCCAGCACCGTATCCTACTGCAGAGAGTTCAGTTGCTGTCTCTGTTTTCCTTCCAACAAACACACTGATATATACCTGCGTTTGTCTGTCGTCTGTCTGTACAAAACAGTACTATCCTGTACACGTCATTCTGTAATTTGCTTTCTCAGTTTATATGGTTGTACCTCAAGGTCAATAAGTATGGAGATAATCCATTTTAAATACATACATAAAATTCAACACTGTCAATTTAATATAGATGAACACATGTTTTCCACCATTTCCCCATTGACAGACAGTAAGGTTGCTTGCTGTAGGTTAGGCCTCTACAAATGTTGCTATAACAAACATCCACACATGCATGTCTTTACACCCAATAATATCTACAAGAGAGTTTTCCCAGAATCCTATTGCAGAGTCAAAAATATGTACATTTTCAATTTTAATAGTTATTGACTGTAAGGAGGCAATACTCAAATAGCAAAATGGAATATCATGATCTTCTTAGATTCTTTATTTATTTTTAAAATATTTTTGTGATTACCAAGGGCAGAATCAATCTGTTCCTTATACATATTACTTTCACTGTCTCCTTGAAAACACTAGCCAGCAATAACTATTATAAGTACTGCACTATAATGGCTATTCATCATCATCATTTATTATCTCTTCTGGGTCAAACTTTGAAAAAAATTTACTTTTAAAATTTATAGCAATCCTATTGATATCTCTAAATTTTAAATTGTCCAATATCACACAGCTTGTTAGAAGAAAACCCAGCATTTCAGACCCATCCCATCCAATGTTGGAGGCCACTCTTCCTTGGTGATACCTGGGGGTTCATGTGCAGATGAATCGCCACGGGAGTCAGGGGGAATAAGCTACTGGGTTCCTCTCCCAAGAAAGACCACTTCCCACACCAAATGCTAAAGATAAATAGACCAACGTCTTAAGAGTTTTGGACTGAAAACTGTAGGACATGCAGTGTAGCACAATGAAAGAGCACTGGATTCAAAGACAGGGATCAAGCTTTCATTCCAGGCTCACAAGCAAGTAGTCATTAAAAATTCGACAATGTTAGTCTCTCCTTTCACATATAGAAATGTACATAATTATTTCCTTATTTTAAAAATGTAACATAATTTGCAAAATGTACGTAATTATGTTTTCCTGACAAATGCATGAGGTTGCTATAAGGAAAAATTGAGATAACATGTTTAGAATCACATTGTAAATTATAATGCCAAATTGAAAGAAGGTCCATTACTTAATTTATTGTTAAATTGAATACACATAAATATTCTGCAAACAAATTATCTGATACGTTAATATACTACTGAGCTATCATCTTATTATCAATTATAACCCTCTTACTCTGAGTTTCTATCCGAAAAAATTTGTCCCATTGAACTCCACAGTGGCAATTCAGGGGGACGTGCTGGATTCTGTCCACAGCGCTAGTGCATGGAATGCAATGGTAAATTCCACACGGCTGTTTTTGTAACAATCTTCTAAAATGAAATTCACTGAAGGCATTTTCTGAAGGACTAATGATAGCAAATCAGATAACATTCTAGTGGATTGGCTGGTGCAAGAACAACATAGATACTTGGAAGTGCAGAAGGAATTATCTCAAATAATGCAATTTAATACGTTACAGAAATATGTATTTACTTTCTTCAATTTGACAGACAGTATTCTTGACAAGATCAGTTCTCTCAGCCAAATATTTGATAAAAGATAAATGGAAAGACAGTTTGTAATCACCCTAAACCTCAATGTTCTTATTTGAATTCTGTGATAAAATGCGTACTTCATAGGCTAGTGGAAAGGATTAATAAAAGATGACTTATTTTTATTATTACTATTTTAGCTGCTGTCACAGAGCAGGTACTCAATAAATAGTATTCCCTTAGTTCCTCTGCATGATGTGCATTTCATAAGCCCTTGTTTATTACATGTTATCGATATGGTATTGTTTACAATCCACAGCCCAGGAAAGTGGAGCCGGACCTTCAACACCATGTTTCTGATGAAGGACTAGCGTTGCGAACAAATTTTCTCAGTTTAATAATTTTTCTATTTCTGACTCAAGAAAATCATTAACTTCCTTTTAAAGTTAAATAAAAGAACTGAGAAGTCCAGCCAGATCAGACTCAGGCAATGGAATGAGATGAAAAATCTGACATTATACTTTAGTGTTCTTATATTTCTTAAATATTACAAGGTTTGAGAAAGGAGATCAAATACTAACAGCTGTAAACATTTTCAAAGAATAAGCTGCTAAGGTAGCCAGATGTATTGATTTTTGTTTACTTCCCTTTTCCAAAACGTTTTAATTGTCTATTCTTATTTATCACATTGAGTATATTGCTTTCTTCTGTGATCAAAACAGCTTGATGTGCATACCTGCAAAACAACCTAGAGCTCACTAGCACAATTTGGATTTCCTAATGATTAAAATGATTCTGTGTGAAATAAAAATATGTTCTTAAAATTAGATACAAATGAGAAAGTGCTCAAAGCAGTCAGTTGGCCTCAGTAGGACATGTGAACCTCGCCGTCGAAGCTCCTGAGCCTAACAAGGTTTCCCTGAAAAGTGATGGGAAGGGACACTGAGGCACAGAGTGACAGACAGAGCATCATGGGCAGAAGAAGGGGATGCGGGAGGTGCAGAGAGGACAGGAGTCCCTGCCTGAGGCAGACAGAGGCTGTGCGAGGGCGCAGGGGGTGGGAGTGAGAGATGAGCTGCCCAGGGAAACTGGAATCGGCCTGGGCAGGATTTTGTAGGTGCTGTTAAGATTTTAGAAATTAATCTCAAAGGGAAGGAAAGCCATTAACATGTTAAGCCTCACAGTGGTATGCCATAATTTGAATTTATATCCTGAAGTTGTTGTCTAAAGAAGGAGTTTGGGGAGGTGGGGAAGGTAGGGGGCTGCAGACCAGAGAGTTGGGGGGTTTGGTGTCAGACCAGGGGAGCCTGAGAGACTTGTGCAGGGCCAGCAGCTGGAGCTGCGGTTGCACCAGGGGAGGGGGCTGGGCTGAGGAAGGACCGGGGCACTGTCCACACTTACGTCACATTCTGTGTCCATCAATGAGGTTGCCGAGGGCGGAGCCGGAGGGGGAGAAGAATTGCTTATTTCTGATGTCGACGGCACTTCCAACTCTTGAGATCAGGAATAGAAGGAGAGCTTAGCAAAGGTGATGGGAAAAGAAGAGAAAAGGACCAAGGAGACAATCAAACTCAACTCTGAATCTAAGATCCAGGAATACACAGCCAGCCTGAGCAGGTGTCACTCTGGTCCACCTGACTAAATGTGTTTTTCCCTCTGTCTTTCCGGTTAACTTTCCAGAGCATCCATGAATCAGTTCCGAGAATACTTCCCCAAGCCAACGCAAGGACTTTCTTGTTCCACTGTGCTTACATGTCATTCTGTGCACACGGTCACTGGAGCCATTGCCACCTTCTACTGTGTGTCTTTGTGCTGTGTCCACTGCTCTGATGACCCGAAGCCCGGTTAAAGTGTCTTTTTCATTCCTGTGTATCAATCACTAAGTTTGACATTCAATAAATTTTTATTGATTTGACATTTATTAAAAGTTCACATCCAAACTTTGTCTCCTTCATCTAATCGTCTGTCACTCCTAAAATCTGAGCTCCAAAATTTTCTATGTTCTCATGATTAATGGTGTGTGAACAAAGAATTCAGAATGATACACAAGGACACTTTCATCCGAACTTTTTATTATTTAAACAAAATTTATTTCTCTCAGATAAATTTAAACGCGTACTCACTTTCCTTTCTCTAAAGCTAAATGGAAGTTCAATGTGGATTTTGTCCTTAACATATAATTATACACATCTAAGAATTTCTCAGAAGGCAACTGGGGAATGACCAAGCAACCTCCATGGACTATTTTCAAAGAATGGACCAACCCTCTGTCCACCAGCTCTATGTATAACATGGGGCCTGAAAAATATAAAGTTAAATATCTTTGTAAAAATAAGTTTAAAAAAATGAATTCAAATTAAGAGACATTTCCAAACAGTAATACTATTTAACTATGAAAATACTTCTCCAGAAAGAGTGGAAAATTCATTTTTGAGGATATTTTAAAGTACTTTAAAATAGGCTTGTCAGAGCCAGAGCGGGGGAACCATCTCACTGCTTAGCGTGGGCGTGGGGTGACGGGGACCCCCATAGACCCTTCCACCCTCTGACTTGATCGGTTGGCCTGTGTGGCACTAAAGTCAAACAGTGGTATGACAATTGTCCTCTGGTCCGTTAAGTTAGCAAAAGAATGGGAAATGTGAGAGAGACAAGATGGGATTGCAGGGGAAGAAAATAGAAGGCTGAATTAAGGAACGTGAAAGTTCCTATCAATTATTCAATAGCATTTCTTAAAACAACGACAGCGACAAAAACAAAATGAGAATAACTCGGTTTTAGGGTAGCAATTGTGAAGGGTACGAGTGGACAGATTGCAAAATGCCACAAGAGCCAGTGACTTCACAGATGTCCACGACGTGACGGAGCCGTCGTGCCCAAATTATCCTCCGATTACTCAGTGCGCTGCCAGCAGTAAAGCAGAGTAATGGCTCGAGCTCCGTTATTTATTCCTCGCACAGAGTCTGCGAGGCCATAAAGCCTTGCACTGATGGATGTAAATCGTCTCAGACAATTAGTTCCAATTGTCTGATAGCAAATTTGAACTCTCTGCAGTTTAATAATCAGAGAGCTTTGGAACTTACACTGAAGCCGCGTCTTGAGGAGAATCCGCGACGCAGCTTTGCAGGCAGATGTGTAACGACCAGGCTGAGCCAGGGGAACAGTGTCGGAAATACAAATCCGCAACCCAGGGCGTGAGACCACAAACAAATCAAATGTAAATGCACAACTCTTGTGTGTACTATTGCATGGTGATTAAATTCTTGCTTTAAGTAAGCAAAAGTGTTATTTCATACTTGAGGTGCCTCACCTGGGACTCTTTCAATAACTAGAAGATGCCACTTGGAGAAGAAGCTAGTCTCAGGAGTCTGTAAAATATGCAAAAAGAAAAGGTGTGTGTCCCTCGGATGTGAAGGCTTCATTGTGATCCTAAGTGCAGATATTTGTCTCACTGTGTTTTTGCAGCAGCCAAAACTAATAAGCGTGTAATATGTATAGAGGCCCATTTATGAGTAGCTCATAGAATCCTAAAGAAGGAAAAGTTTTAGACCATGATTGTCCTATGATCCTGTCTTACAAATGCAGAAAATTATGTCTTAAAGAAGTTTTAGAGGCCCAAGGTCACACCACTGGTAGGTGACAATGCTCTAGGTTACACCTGCCTCTCCCAAATCCCTGGCCACTCTCCTCCACCCATTTGCACTCACCAGTTGTTAAAAAAGTAGTAAAACAAAATCCACAAATGCACTGGGTCTGATTTTCTACATGTAGTAAACAGCAGAAAGTGGAGAAGTAATCCCTACCCCTAAAAATTATTTTTGGATCTTATGGTTACAAGGTCATCCACCCAAGCCCCATTTTCTGTACATACACATGTAGATGCACACACACACATTCATCTGTGTGATATACACAGGCTTGCACGCAGACATCCTCAAACAAACGCACGGTGTGGGAGTACTCCTTGTTCTTTCCTGTCATCCACGAACTAGTTTATTCTGAATACTTAAAATGACAGGAAATCCATTTCCTCCGGAGACAGGCTAGTTCCATTTGGAAAGCTCTGGGTATTTGAAAATTTATTTCGTTGGAACAAAATCTGTCTCCCGCTGGTTTAGGCACTAACCTTTAGGGCCTGTGAGAACATGGGCCAACCCTGTGCCTTGTGACAGCCCTCACAGATGTGAAGACTGACCACTCTCACAGATCTCTGACTCTCCCATTCTCCAGGGCAAACTTCTCAGATGTTTCAGCCATTCTTATAGCACGTTAACTGCTCTCCGCACACACCCTCACTCCTCCCTGTTCTGACGCTGTGACGTCCAGGACAGAGTGGAGAAGACAAGGGGAGCGTGGCCATTGGAAACTAGGAGGGAGAATCCCTCTATCCATCGAGCTATGAGACTGTGGTGTTTGCTGGCTACAATAAACTTTTTTTAAAAAAAATGTCTGCTTGTATTTTGCTAGGACTTTTTGGTGTTTTAGAAAAAAAAAATATATACATATACACACACTCACCCATGTGTGTGTGTGTGTGTGTGTGTGTGTGTACATATATACCTCTTTGCTATTTACCTGGGCCCACTATTTTTTCAATCTATTCATTTTCACAGCAATAACTGCTACAACCATTACCGCCACTACTACCGCTAGCCCTGCCACTGTCACCACCTCAGTTCTGGAGTCACTCCCCTTTGGCATGGTGTGTTATTAAATCCTCCAAAAAATGCTGCCCATAGGCTGAACGGCACCTCAAAATGAAAATCTCACTGCTTCTGTATTCACCCAAAGCATGGTAGGTGTCGAATGGGACAAAACCTTTCTAATGTTCTCTATAAAAATTTGTTCTAAGTTCATATTAATGCATTAAATGCCTAGTTTATAATCCTCCAGGCATTTTCCCTCCTATGTGTATTATATTTAATGCATTATATTTGATACTGAATTGTTGAAAGATCCCATTTTCCTTTTTCTTTGGCAATGAATGCGCTACAAAGGATTACAGATGCTGAGACGTTTTTCTGTGCCTTTCTAGAAAGAGTGCATGGTCACAAACATAGTTGTGATGTTGTGTCTTACCTTTGGCTGGGGAGACCCGGGCAGGAGAATTTTGGGATAGGGAAAGGGGGGCAACCATAAAAAGGGGCTCCCACTGCTCCTGCGTCTGCCTTTCCTCTGGCCCGAGGCGTGTTTTCCCCGCCCGCATCACGGGAGGGCACGGACAGCCACACGCAGCCGGAGCAGACGTCGAGGAGCTGGGCCTCTAGCGCTAAAGTCAGGGCAGGGCAGCCGGAAGGCAGCTGGGATGGTGTCAAGGAGACACGGTCAGTGAGAGCTTTGATCTTGTGACCAGGTAGGGGCTCTTGGAGGATCACTCAGGTTCAGAGGAAACACCGAGATCATCACCAGAAGAAAGAGAGCACCTGAGAAAACGAATGCAGAGCTCAGGTCCCAAGTGCATGGGTGACACAGCAAGAAAAGAGAAACAGGTGCACAAAATCTGACCACAGCAGTGATAACAGAAAAGTTTTAGCCAACTTCGCAGCAGTAATGTGGAAATGTGTGTGTGCCTGCGCATGTGTGTGTGCGTGTGTGTATTAAGAAGAATAAAGTCAGTCACCTTGTGCCAGCTCAGGAGCAAGACTAGAATCTATGAGATTTGGACACCTGTGTCTACAGAGATATCTGTAATTAGTCAAAAATGCCTAAAGTAAACTATTTAGCGGAATGTGAATTTACTTCACTCACGCTGTGATTTAATTATTCTTTGATAATTGCTTTGACTCTGAAATGCCGATCTGAGAACTCTACTTAGCAATTATCTAAAGTAGCAATACCTGGAGCCAGGTGAGCCTCACTGACATTCACATTCTCCAGGCAAGAGCCGACCGGAGTCTGCGACAGAGTGGCCCCTGCGCATCAGCTAGCGGACAGCAGCCCGCACGGTTGATGCTGTAAATGGGCCTCCAAGCAGGGAAGGAAGCCAGGTGTGCAGGTGACATTCGCCATCCACAGGCATCTGGCCAGCTGTCACACCACTGACAGGGCAACTCACCAGCGACGGAATTAGCCTGCAGCAGACCGTACTGTCCAAGCAACATCGCATACGGCAAGCTGTGAAGTGGGTAGCAGTTTATGAAAACATGAGAACTTAAATATCTCCAGGAAAGCACTGATTAATACTTTCGGAATTATTCACGGTCATGTGATTATTTCAAGTGGCCTTTCCTCACCCAGTGCAAACATATAAAATTATTTTTCCTATGAAAAGAAAATACAGGTAATGAAATAGCTTAATATTGTCTTATCTATTTTATATTGTTATTTACTTCTTCAAAAAAACAGGTTTTATCTGATTAAATATATTGTCTTACCCAAGCATGAAATCTAATATATTCTCTCTGTCAGATAAATGAGTTATTGAATGAGTAAATAGCATTCTAATGTTTTTGTAAATAATTTGTCTTGACTGATCACACTGACTTTTATTCTAAAAAATATAAACACAGAAGCTGGCAATAGACTGTGCATTTAGAAAGTTTCTTGAGGAAAGAGGCTACACTTTTTCAATCTTGTGTTCTCAGTAACTGGCACATTATAGGATCAATATATACTGTCGGATGGATGGATGGAAGGAAGGAAAGAAAGAAAACTTGGAAAAAGCTAAATTCAGAGTACGGGTAGGATTTTTATTCTCATTCTACCATATCTTGTCTAGACCTATTCATTGGATCCCATAAATTCCATTCAAATACTTTACTAACCAAAAAAAAAAAAAAAAAGGCATTACATTAATAAGATAGTATGAAGGAATTTAAAGAGTTCAAGTGATTCAGTAAGTCCAGTCCGAATTATAATTTGACTATTTATATATAAGTGTATATTAATTTATAAATATGGACAAACTTGCAAATAGGTGGAATTGTAGAATATCAACTTTGGAAAGGGCTTTAAGAAACATTTCATCTATATCAATGAGAACACTGAAGACAGAGGTGTGCTCTATTCACGATCCCTGCCATGGATTGAATGTTTGTGTGTCCGTGAAGTTCATATGTTGAGACTTATCCCCAGTATGATAGTGTGAAGAGACAGAGCCTTTTGGGGGGTCTCCAGGTCATGAATGGGACTCATGAGTGAGATTAATGCCTTTATAAAAGCGGCCCCAGAGAGCCGCCTTACCCCTCACCCAGAGTGAGGACACAGCAGGAAGCCCTTTCTGAGCAAATGGACCCTCACTAGATGCCAAACCTGCTGGCACCTTGATCTGGGGCTCGTCAGCCTCCAGAACTGTGAGAAATATTAATAATTTTCTGTTGTTTATAAGTCACCTAGTTTACAGTATTTTGTAATAGGAAACTAAAAGTCCCCTAAGCCATTGATACCAACTGTGGGACCAGACACATCATTGATTCAGTTCACTTTAGTTTTCTTACTTCTTTTTAGTTAGAAGTTTCCTCTAATTCTTTAGAAAATACTTTCATTTTACTCGAGAAGTTGAACTATATAGCTCTTCATATTGAACAGTGATTTCCTCCTTTGTTTTCTAGCTTGGATGAGAAGATACAAGCAACTGTTTACAAATCCAGAAAGCTGGGGAGACAATAAGTGAATCTGTGACTTCAGACTTGTGCCAAATACGCTCTATGCTATGATGGAGAGGCCTGAGCTTAAGCTCAAGGAAACAAATGTGTGTGACTTCAGGTCAGTATCCATATCCATGTTTGATTTTCTTTATTTATGAATTAGGCACAAGACTTAATTCAAAGCTTTTTGAGGAATAATCAAAAGACATGGTAACTGTTAAAATGCTTTGTGAATAATTAAAATATAACAAGGACGGGCACTGTATGTACAAGCCCCCAAGCCTGGATGGGGCAGGTGCAGCTCAATCCCAGGTACCTCCTGCTCACCTGCCCCCATCGGAACTGTCCCCGGTCTTGTGGGGGGCAGTCTATGGAGACCCCATCTTCCACGGGCTTTCCGAATAGGCCCCACAGCGGGACACAAATATGGATTAATAGTGTCCTATCTGGAGAACTCATGGCGAGTGCTATTTGGTGTCAAAGTAGTAATTAAATACAGGGAAAAAGCAAGTCAGGTCCTCTGAACGTTAATCTCATTATCGCCCTCTCAGAGCCACTTGCCAAAAAGTTAACAGCCGTTAAAGCTCTGCTGCTCAGCCAATCAGAATATTCCATTAACCAGTGTGGCCCTGATTCAGGTATTGCCAACGGAGCTAATCCTTTGCTTTGTACATATCAAAAAGGATGGTGAAGGCTTTGGGAAGACTTCCAGTGTATTTTTCACCCTTTAATATTCTGTGTATATTTAGAAGCGAGATGGTGTACCCCTGCTGTTATCCCTTACCTGACTACTCAAAAATAATTGACAAATTCCTTTTTTAAAACCTGTTTTCCTTCACAGGAGGAGCTATGGTTTCATAGATTCTGATATAAAGTAAAAAAAGAAAAGAAAAAATAAGATTACACTCTTAACATGAAACAACTGTCCACCTTCAGGAAATGTCCCGCTCTTGCAAAAAGCATTCATGTTTGTAAGGGTAATCTTTGAAATCAATGCATGCTCCCCAAATTTCCTCTATTTCTTAACTCCTCTATCTGCCTACTGCAGTCATGTATAATTACATGGTGTACCTGAGCAAGCTGGAAGTAATTATGCCATCTTCTATCTCTTTGCTGATGAAACACATTGTATTTCTAGAGAGAGAAAATGCCCAAGTGAAGGAAACGTGGTCTGGCAGAGGCCCGCACCCAGGCTCTGTTAGGACAGTTGCAGCTACGTCACGATCTTGTCAACATTAATCACACCTGAAGGAGAGACACGGACACTCACATTCTGCATGGTGCATATGTGCTCAGTTCCATTTATTTATCTGGCATAATCCACATTAATTCAATGTTGATTAGAATAGAATGGTTAGGAGTTTAGCAAGCCATGGAGCCCTAAATGAATGAATCAATATTTCCCCGTAAGGAAGGCTTTTTCCTAGGAGCCTTTATATGACTGCCTACAGACTAACATTTTAAGAATACCATACAGACAAATAATTGCTGCTTCCAATGTGTAGTAAAAGCCTGAAAAAAATAAAATGAAGTCAGGCCCATAACTCTCCCAGCCTATTACTATTCGTTGAATAAATGTGCATATTTTCTGTTAATTGTGATTCTGAAGACAGAGAGGGCTTCTTTGAGGTGACAGACAAACAGCAGGATATCATGAATATGCATGGTGCGTCTGAGAAAATAAATTAACAGGGGCCAGCCACTCCGGTGACCCACTTAGGTTGTCAGCAATGAGTGTGACAGTTAGGGTCTGTATTGCGTGAATCTTCATGACAGAATTTCCTACCGATCAACTCATTTACTTCGTGCATTTGGATTATTTTAAGCACTAAACCATAGTCAGATAATTAATCACTAACTCACCAATACTGACACTAAGGAACAAGCAATACATAATCGCTGATTACTGCTTAAAACTAAAGCTCAGACAGTTGCATCTCAGAAGGTGGGGAGAGGGAGTGTGTTTAACACGTGAATTCCCTTAGATCTGGGTGCTGTTCCGAAGATGACAAGATGGTGAAATTTCCTTCCTCATTTTTAACTGTTTGATTTCAGTTCAGAACCTTTACTGGATTTTTAAAATGTATTAATATATTCATTCATAAATGAAATATATCATCTAAATCTGAACCAACACATAGAAATTGTCTTGATGGTGAACATAAAAATACCATTAGTTATTACCTAGTTATTTCAGGTTAGTGTGGTTCTTTGCCTGACTCATCCTGATAATTTGTGTATATACCTCCAAATATACTGGGTTTAATAATACAAATTATTTTGGGTTTCTAGGATTCAATAATACAAATTATTTTGTCAACAGATTTCTAGAATAATCAAAATTGATAACTTTTTTATTAATATATTTTAAATATATAACTTTTTCTTGACTGTTAATCTGTGGATTACTGAGGGCAAAAACTGTTTTATTCACATTTATCCCATTGCTTTTGCAATATAGTAAGCATTCAATAAAGAGTGTTTCAATAAACCTTACAGAATCAAGAGAATCGGGGATATAGTATATCATTTAAACCAAACACCAACTATTTGTCTACAAGATGTACAGAGACAGAACTAAAAGCTCACTTAGATGTTGAATTTAGACAGTTTTACAAATCACATCCCTCAAGCAAATTAATTAATTCCTTGGAGATTAAATTTTCTCATCCTCCAAGTTTCTGAGACTGTCTTCTTATCTATAGTTTAGTGAGATTAATATTTGGCTCAGAAGACAAATAAGATATTAATAGTAAAATCACTAGTATAGCGATTGGCACATATTAGGTAATTAATACATAGTAGCTATTATTAGTAGATCACTAGGTATAGAAAAAAGGGAAGAATTTGAAAAAACATGTTTGAGAGACAAATACGTTTTCTCTGTTTCTTGGAATATGGGGAACACAATACAAGACAGAGTCAACAATGACTATCAAAGGTCTGGTTTGAGACTAAATAAATAGTGATTTTTACCAACCGAGGTAAAGACATAAGGAAAGAAAAAGAAACTGATGTAGAGAGATGATTATATTTAGCTTGGGCGGGGGTAATGAGAAGAGTCTAGGAAGAATGCAGATGGTTAGGCCCAGCAAACCTTGTGTGCAGCCTCAGAAAGAGTTCTAGACCAGAGATACATATTTGAGAAACAGCGTCAAACCAAGAAGGCATGACACAAAAATACAGTTGACCCTTGAGCAATGTGGGGCTCAGGTGCATGATTGCCAGCACCATTGGAAATGCGCATGTTGCTTTTGACTCCTTGAAAACTTAACTACTAATAACCTCTTGTTGGCCAGAAGCCTTACTGATGACATAGACAGTCGATGAACACACAGTCTCTGTTACATGCATTATATACTGTATTCTTACAATAAAGTAAGCTGGAGAAAAGAAAATGATATTAAGAAAATCACAAAGAAGGGAAAATATACTCGGTATTCATTAAGCAGAAGTGTGTCATCATGAAGGTTGTAATCCCTGTTGTCCTCACGTTAAATAGGCACAAGAGGAGGAGGAAGAAGAGGGGTTTGTCTTGCTGTCTCAGGAGTGGCAGAGGTGGAAGAAAGTCTGTGTGTAGGTGGACCCACGCTGTTCAAGGGTCAAGTGTAATTACTGAAAGACAGGATATAATGGCAGATGATCAGGGGACTAACTCGGAACACGAGGAACATGCACATTTCCAAGTGTGCCTAGAAGCAGAGATACCTACAACTGAGGCAGAATGAATGACTACTGAGACTCAACAGGAACCTGCAATGTGACAGTCAGAAGCCAGAAAACAGAGCCTCTTGAAAAGGAGGGAAAGGACAATGTTATCACAGGTGTCTGGAACATCTTGTACCATAAGGACTGAAGACTGCATTGGAGCTGACAAGAGAGAACCATGAGTGACCTTAGTGGGGACAGATTCCGTGGAGGCATGGGGGAGGAGGGCAGGAGGCAGACGTCAATGGATGGAGGCAATGGATGATGAACCAACAGTGGACAAGAAGGGGAGCTTCTTGTTCAGAGCCCGCTTAAAATGTTGAATGACAAGATTGGCGAGAAACATGAGGTCAGGTTGGGGAAATAGCAAGTCTTTATAGGCATGATCTTTGTGACCAGCGTTGTGTTAGATGTTATTAGGCTACAAAGGATACCAGAGCAAAGTAAGAGATGCCATCGACTGGGTCTCTGTCTTTGATAAACCCACCTTGTGACCCTTGAACTGTGACATATTGCACATTTCATAGCAATAGATATATTCGAATCAGGGTCTGTGTCATATGGCTTAATAAATGTATTTCTTACGGAAGTGGGTTTATCGTACAGCAAAGAAAATAGGTGAAAATCTGTGCAGATGCTGTTCTTGGTAGATTGGACTACTGTTGTCAGTTTGTCAGCCTCTTTCCTTCCTCTGTGACCTTGCATTACACTACATAGTGCAATATATTTCCCCAAACCTCGATGTTGCCATACGGCTTATGCACTGTTAGCAGATGTTTTTTGAGTAGAAAAACATTAAACATGTATGATTAGTTTGGCTTGGGCTCTCCAACACCCACGGTCAGCCATTAGGGGACCCTGCTCACGTAGCTGCTGGACCAAGAAAAACATGGGCATACGCAGCAGACATGAATCCCATCCACAGCCTGCCACCAAGACCAGCCCACCCCAGCAGGACCAGAAGAGCAACAGCAAATCCACAGAGCTCGAGCAGGACCACGAGTGTTCGTTATTATAAACCACCAAGATCTTTAAGTTTAATGCTATGCTATAAAAAGTATTAATACAGTGTTAATTACATCAAAATAAATAGGCAGGATTGTTGCCTAAATACTGCAGAGAGGAGATATATCTAACTTGCACTTACATAAGCTGCTGGCAAAGCAGGCTGTTGCCTACAAAATCACCGATGGGAAATACAGACCATGCTCCTCAATTTCTAAATGTGGGACATAATTTAAATTTTATCTTAAAGAAAATAGGAGACAATAACTTACATGCACAGATATTCTTCCCTTCCTTGGCTAGCTGACTTATATGTCATTTATTTCTTTGCTATAGAAATTAAATGTTTTAAGCAAAGTTATCAGTTCTACAATTCTGTTAGTCTATTTTGCGTTTTTGCTGCAAACTTTTCTACATCGTTTCTTTTTTAGTATTGTTATTTGACTTTTCAGAATTTCTTCAAATTCCCTATTATAAAGAAAAATTTCCCACTTAGGTGGTTTTCTTTCTGTGATAAAAAGGAGATGAAAGGAGAGAAAGCTTTTAATTGTTATCATTACTTATGTTTTAAAAGAGATTCTGGTGTCAGTTTCCATTTTTCATCCACAGATAAATTTCATTTTCCAAAGGTTGTTTGTTGCCTGTCGCCTGAGTTGTATTGTGCGGTGACATCCAGTTACAGTTGCTCAAGTGGATCAAATTTATTTCATGCATCCTTTTTCCACTATAATAATCAAAGTAAAAAATTCCATGCAAATATAGAAGTGAGATAAAAAGAGAAAAATTTTGCACTAAAACTCTGAAGACTAATACAGTTTAATTTTAAAAATAATGTTAAAAGTATTTATCATGCTCCTGATTCCTTTGCTGGGGACATTCCTTTCTCCCCTGTCCCTGGTCCCATCACCTGCACAATGTGACTTACTCATTGGATGTCTGGTTACACCTTGTTGTTTGAAGTTCCAGCTAATGTGTCCCCCTGACCGCCTCCCGCTCACACGCCTATTGAGTTGTGCTTTTCCATTCGAAACATGCACTGGTCTTGCCGCTGTCATCAACTCGCTGAAGGATACAGCAAGTCCCTCCCCGTCTCCCTTCTCTAGTAATAAATATCAGTTTTTCTATCCTATTCTGAGAAACTTTAGAGGCCACTTTCTTGAGCAGTGAGATGCATGATTCATGCACAACATTCTGTGACTGGCTAGTCTAACAAAAAACATCATTTCATATTTTGGTTAAAAAAGATCTTCTTTTAAAGCAAAATATTGGGTACAACCCTAATATTGGGGGAAGAAAAAAAACAGATTAGAGCAGAACAGCCTAGATGAAAACCAGGACAGAAGACTCGTATCCCTTCCTAGTGGGGCAATGAGTAGCCATAGACGCGCAGGCCCTTCTGAAGCACAGCTTAAAATTGCTCTGATAAATTGATGTTTACATGGGAAATGCATTCTCTTTCCCAAGTTGCATATTTGTATTTTGATAAAGTCCTTCTAGAGAGTGAATGTTTAAACACAGAGAATTGACAAGATACCAGGAGTAGTTCTTGGAGATGGTAGAGCCAAAGAGATGAGCTGTAAACAAACCCAAAAGGACACCCCAGCAAAGAACAGGATTAGAGGGAACTGTGATGTGATTGTACCAAAGATAATGTTAAAAAGGGGGACAGCCATGCAAGGATGCTCAGTGATTATTTCTACCTGGAGTGAAATGAGTAGTGGATTTAAACACGCAGGGTTAGGACGGCATTTATCAGAACGTCTACGTCACAATATCTGAGGCAGCTATTTCACTCAGAAAGCTACACCACTCTTTCCCCCTTTCAGCTAAATCCTGGCCACAGTGATATTGCATTCACCTAAAAGATAAAACCTAACCAAGAACTCGACTATTATTTACAAGGGATGCTTTGGGATTGAAGAAGAAGCCAACTGGTTTATGGAGGTTCCAGTGTTGTTATATGATTCACTGTGCTTCTGATTTTGTTAAAGTATTGATAAAATATCTGCCAGCCCTTGGAAAGCAGTTGCAGGATCAACTGACCCTTACTGGCACGAAGGCTTTCTAAGGCAAAAGGCATTCATCAGTATATCTCCATTTCCTTAATTATGACTGCTGAGGGTCTTGCAGTGTTATACAACTCAAGAAATCTGGCAAAGTTTGGGAAGAGTCCAGTAAGAGCCATCAGAACAGTGGATGTAGGAGCTTCACTCCTGTTTCCGACTCAGCAACCTTGTCCGTAGTCTGGGAACACAAGCCACGGATAGCAGTAAGTCTGTACAGCCACATATAGGACCACAGGGAGGGCCTCGCTCCCATTTACAAATGGTGCTTTAAAATTTCTATTCATTTTTCATTCTAAAATTACTTGAATAAAGTATTTCTGGTCAAATAAATTCTGTGGTGTCCATTTCAAACAGGAGGGACGTGAGGCTGCCTCTTCAATACACTCCTCACTACCCTGAGACCATCGAGGAGCACGGTCTTCCCTTGTCCATTGGGTAAGTGGTGAAACAAACCCTCAGGTTAAGGTGCCTATAAAGCAAATAATTGAGGTTCTTTGTTCAAATTCCACCTAGAATTTGCATGCATAAAAAATAAAAATCTACCTGATTTCAGCTGGTTCACTTATTTGTTGCATGATTGATATAATCATGGAATATCAGGGTTGGGAAGGTTCTGAAGAGTAACTTAGCTTAGCCTCTTCTCATTTAATACCTGAATCCTTCCCACAACATCACCAAACGTTGACCAGTCTCTGCCACAATGCTTGCCACCTTCCAACGCACTTTCAAAACGTCCGTTCTTGCTTAAGCACGAATGTGGCCCCATGTCCATGAGCCTTTCTACAGTTCTAAGGCTCATTTAGAGCAACGACTCAGATATGATAATTATGCATTCTTAGGTCTTCTTTTCTTTAAGCTAAACATCCTCAAATTTCTAAAGCATTCATATGGCATGTTAATTTTTCAATGCATGTAGTTTTTAATCCCTATTTTTACTATAATGTGATATTTTTCAGATCTTCAACTTATTATATCATCTATATTTGTGTGGGGGGATCCCAGAGTTTGCCATATGTTCCGAGGAACTTAAATAAACTATTGAGTAGACACTGAATGTGGGTGTTTCTGTTAAGTAAAGGAGAGGAAGTAGCAGCTGTTTCTACTCTGGACACTTCTTGCTTTCAATCAGGATTTTAAAAACAGAAGTAGTATTATATTCTCTGATTCTCAGGTTTGGATTTCCTCCCTGTATGTTATACAGTATTATTTTTTTAAGACCTGTGCACAGTCTTAAGGTTTCCTCTTTTCTTGAACCCATATCCCACTGTTCCCCGGCTGATGGCTGTGGCAGTACAGTCTGGGGAGAGATCTGGAGAGCTGGTCCAGCTGTTTTCTTCCAGGATAAACTGGTATGAAACACCTACCAGAGTTGCTTTGCTAAGAACAGCCACAACAAAACAGCTTCATGAAACAGCCACATGATATGTTATCTATAGAGTCAATAGACAAATTTCTCAAAAAAATATGGTATAATGAAGGCACATTCTGTCGATCTGTAAGACCAGCTTGTGAAAGATAATATTTTACTATACAGGCATTTTGTGAGCCAATTCTTAAACAGTTGGTAGATTGAAATCAGTCATGATGGGAGCATTTAGACCACAGCAAGTGGCAGGTGAGACTATTCAGAGATTTTTTTCTCCCACTAGGGAAAAAGTTTACTGACTCACCACTGGTTGTTGATGTATCTTTCAATAATTATAACCATCATCTCTCTCCACTAGAGAAGTCATTCTAATGCCCAGAGACATCTTTTGTCAGTAGTGAATTAATTTCTTTCCGTGCACTAGGAGGTTCCTACATATACACTAACTTTGGGAAAACTGAGACAATAATAACTTGAGTTGTTTTCTGTAGAGCTCAATTCTTTCACAGAACCCTGGCTGAGAAAAGCGGACAGGCAGGACAAAGAGAGACTGTAAGCAGGCAGCGTTTAACATACATGTGCATTAGAATCGTCCGGGGAACTTACAAAAAACACACATATATTTAGCCCACATTTCGAAACAATGAAATCAGAATCTCTAGGGCTGAGGATGTCCATCAGAATTCCTGGGATATTTGAAGACTGCTGCCAAAAACACTTTGGGAGTGACAAATCTGGATACTTCCTTAAAAGATGTAGTGGGTGAGAAGGATGTGGATTCAACACACATTGAGTAAATATTTCCAATGTAACAAACATTATTGAAATCAATTTCTGGCACAATTTTTTTTGCAGAAGATATGTTACTATTACTACTTTATAGATGAGGAAAATAAGACTCATGGTGTTTAAATGATTTGTGCAAGGAAACACAATAAATAACAGATCCTAGATGTGATATCAAAAGTCCCACCAGTAGAGCTTAGAAAATCTGAGGTCACTTTGGTATTTATTATTTGTAGTCTCTCAATAGCACTGAAACTTCTAAGATTTTGGAAATTTGTCATAAGTTTTGTCTTCTCAAGGGAGGAGCCCAGGCCCCCTTAACTATAGAGTGTAACCAATTGACCTGGCTTCTCTCTATCACACGTGCTACGTGAGATTCAGAACACACATAAGCCACACGAGGGAAAAGTAATCGTGTGGGAAGGTCCTAGCAGGAGCCCTCAGTTCTCCAGGCACCGTGCCGGAGCTTGTCGTACCCAATCCCCGTTGCTGTGCGCGCCACGGTGTTGCCAGGGGAGAACCCCGTGGTGTGTCAGCCGTTGGTGCTCCTCGACATTCAGAACACTAACATATTCTTTAATAAACTGATTGTTTTTTGCTTCAACTACCAAAAATGAATCATGTTGTTTCCAATTAAGTATCCTAAATAAAACATCAAGCTTCATAGTAATTCCTAAATACCATAGTTTTTTCCTTTCCATCAACAATTTCAGACTAACTCTTTTCTCCTTTACCACCATAATTGCTGCTGTTGTTTTTTAACCTAAAGTCATTTAAAAAAAAGAAAAAAAAAAGCTGATGTTGTTTTACAGTAAATTGAGAATGTACTGCAAATTTCACTTTGGGCTTTCTCCAATGCAGAGAGGACGAGGGAAAGCAACACTTTGGCCCCCAAATCCTTTTTTATCACAAGAAGGGGTAGTCTTAAGAGATAAACTCTCTTTTTGTAAAACTCTGATACAATCTTTCCATCTCTATTTTAACCTCTCATCATACAATTCTTTCAATTATGCATACCACCTATTCCACAAAGGTTTACCAAGAACCAGTTCTGTCCCTGACCCAGTGGCAGATGTATCGGCACCAGGAAGAGCCGGAACAGCCCTCCCTCTCTCCCTGGCAACACGCTTAGTCCCGCTAAAGCATTGAGCACTAAGCATTGCTCAAATCACAAATGCCGTGCGTCCAGAGCACATGAGGAAGTGCAAGGGTCGACTGAGAGAAATGAGAATAGGTAGAGCTGCTAAGGAAAGTGAGCAGACAGCTGGAGCTAGAACCCTGCGCATATCAGATACGAATGACGGGGACTGAGCGATCCAGACAAGAAGGGCAGATGTTGAAGTCAGCACCAGAGCGAGGGGTGCGGACGTCTTCTGCAGCAACTTCTCATTTCCTTAATTGAACGGAGCCTCTGGCATGACGAGCATGCCTGGGAAAGACCATGCTCCTGCCCGGTTTGGGGCCATTTTATCACGCATCTGGTTATATGAAAGATTTACCTATTTGCTTCTTTAACCTACCAACATATCTTGGGATTATGTCTCTTCTCTACAACGTCTTTATGTTTATTTCTCTGAGATATCCCTAATCATAATGAACATCCTCATTATACTTGGCCAAAGCACACGTATACTTCATAAAGTTTACTAGGTATAATTAGCTATATAAAATACCATATGAAATCATATTTATTATTTAACTTAGATAATAGATAACATAGATAATAGAAATTTTTGTTCAATAATCTAATCTTACAAATGAGGAGCTAATGCCCTGGTTAGAACTGATGTCCTGTTTCAAGGTCACCATGAATAGCCACCTGAACGTATTTGCCGAGATAGCCCGCAGGATTGCTGTGACAGAATCCAGACGTCCCACTCGGAAGCCCTCACTTACCAGCTATCAACATGCACCTTTTCCCTGTCTTCCTAGCTTATTCCAAGTCGCCCCATCCACTAAATCTTTCAGCTCCCAAACCTGTAGTTTTCTATGCACGTATTTCCATCCCTGTCCACGGACAATCATGGTGGTGATTTTCTTCCTTAACATCTCTGGAATGTGACCTCACCAATTCATCCTCACCATTAGTGACTGTATTAGAATTCTCCACAGAAATAGAACCAGCGAGATAGATAGATAGATAATAGATAAATTCATGAGGAATTGGTTCACAAGATTATGGAGACTAACGTGTTCCAGGAGATCCCAGGTGAGTCTCCAAGCGGGAGCCCCAGGGGACCAATGGCGTAGGCTCCAGTCCGAAGGCCGCAGGCTCTGGGCTCAGAAGAGCTGATTTTTCAGTTAGTGTCTGAGGCAGAAAGAAGCAGATGTCCCAGTTCAAATCCAGCCAGGCAGGAGGACTTTTCTCTTACTCAGGGGAGGGTCAGAATTTTTGTTTTATTCAGGCCTTCAAATGATTAGATGATTTCCACCCATGTTAGAGATGGCCATCTATCGTCTTTACTCACTCTACCAATTTAAATGTTCATCTCATTCGAAAACATCCTCACAGAAACACACAGAATAACGTTTGACCAAATATCTGGACACCCAGTGGCCCAGTGAAGTTGACATGTAAAATTAATCACCACAATGACTTATTTCAGAGCCTCATTATTTTTCATTTTATTATTGCAGTTGTGTTTTACTTGGTCTTCCTGATATTTCCTGTCTTACTAGTCCGTCCACACATAGCCCGAGTAATCTTCCTATACCACAGATTTGATCACACCCCTGTCTCACTTAGCATCATTCAGTGGCTCCCGTGGCATTCATATGCAATAATAAGGACAGAGCATGGCATGGAACATTCCATGGCTTGGTCCTCCCCTCACCCAGCCTCTGCTCATTCCCCTTCCCTTGGAGCCTGTTGCATTGCAGCTGGGCAATGCCTCTCTTTGACTTATTTATTCCTTCTCCCAACAGTGCGTTGATCACTGTCTTTGCATTATATGTGGTTAATTTAAGAGCAAAACAGAGTTTCCACCTTGCGCGGTTGCAGCTAGTAAGAAAGGCAGATTAGGAAGCAAATCCTTGGGACGTGGATGAGTTTCATGGCAGCACCCAGGACTCAGAATGGCACTCGGAGGGCCACAGGCAGAGCACCTAAGCCGGTCTGTCAGTTCAGGGAAAGTCTCTCAGTGGAGAAGCCATCATGCCAAGATCTGAAGGGTGAGCTTGATGGACATGGGTGGCGGAGGGCTACTCCAACATACACAAGTTCTGTGGCTTTGAACAAGCCACCTGCACCTCCCTTAAGTCTTGGCTTCCCCACCATAAAGTAATCAGGGTAACAAGTGAGCCCATCTCACAGGCATCCTCCCAGATAAGGGCCATCGATTACACAGATCGTGAATGCCTCGCACACGGCGATGCTCGGTGTCAGCTGTCTTTGTTAGCAGTAGCAGCAGCAGCTGCTGCATGTCAGCAGCAGGAGTGGTTGAGCATCTATCTCTCCATCTCACTATGTCCCCACGTCTTCCAGTCCCACAGCACAGCAGGCTCCTTCACGCCTATGTGCCCTTCTTTGCACACATTAATTCCGCTTCCTTTCTCCTTCCTCCATCTGGAGAAATTTTTACTCATTCCTCATGACTCAGTTCCAGCACTCCCATCCGTAAAGCTTTTCTCTGATCTCCTGTCTTCTGACTTGGTCAGAGAACATTCACGTGGCTCTCAAAGTCCACCGTGAATACCTTTCTCATGGAGTGTTCCACACGGCTCTGTGAAATTCTTGAGGGTCAAGAAGACATTTAATCTTTGAATCTTCAGAGCAGAGCCTAGCCCAGCCCATAGTATGTGTTTAGTAGATAACTGTTGGATTAATTAGCATTTTGTTCACTCTAAAGAGTTGCCACTGATAATGCATTTTTAAAGGAAATATATACAAACACACACAGTTACAGGCATATATGAATATGTATACCCAAATATACACACACATATACACACATATTGGATAAAGAATATTAATTAGTCACCTAATATATGCAACCCATAAAAGCAAACTAATAATTTTTCTGGTAAAACTTAAAGGTCTAAAAATATTTATTACAAATAGTCTCTCATTATAGCAACATATAATGAATGTACATTGGGAAAAATAAAAATTGATTCCAAAAGAAAAAAAACTGCAGTATCAGAAGAAAATGGGAGGGAAAAAAAAACAAAAACTGGCAAACATATGAGTAAATGTAAACAAACATCGACTTTACAAGATTAAAATAATGAAAATTACTAATTTTGTGGATAACAAAACCACAGGGGAATTAAAATATGGGCAACAATAATGTTTAAGACAGCTCAATCAATACCATATTGAATAAATTATCTGGAAAAAAATTAATTAGGTTAAAAGTCAATACTATAAAGTGAAATCTGGAAAACATATAGTAGCAAATTTAAAAACATATTTTGAAATAATTCATAGTTCAAAGAAGAAATAGTGGAAATGTTTTAATGAGAAGAAAAATAAGGACAATACTACATATCAAACCTGTGAGATTCACCAAAGAGTTTCATAGCGGGAAATTTATAATTATGAATGTTTTCACTGTAAAAGAAAAATGGTTGAAAATTGATAAGCTAAGACCCCAATTCAAGAAGTTTGAGTAAGAACAACAGACTGAAACCAAATGAAGTTTTAAAATAATACAAAAGTAAAGTTATGCGGGAACAAAAGTACCATAACTGAAGATTCATGTAGCCTGTACCTCATCAACTTCACTCCAAACACATAAGAAACAGAATTCCCCACAGCAATTTTCATGCCTTTACTAGGGCTATTGCTCAGCCTAAGGGACAATTTGCATCTGTGTCTATATCTGAAGCTATTATCTGTTTAGATGACTTGATCCTATATGTAGAAAATTCTGAAGACTCCCCCCAAAACTTTTAGAACTAATAAATGAATTCAGTAAAGTATCAAGATACAAAATCAACATATAAAAGTCAGTTGTTTTTTTTCATACCAACAACGATCTATCCAAAAAAGAAACAGAGAAAAAAAACATCCTATACAATATCAACAAAAAGAATAAGACTCTCAGGAATAAATTTAACCAAGGAAGTGAAAGATCTGCTTACTGAAAACTGTAAAACATTGATGAAACAATTGAAGAAGACACAAATAAATGGAAAGATATACTATGTTTGTAGATTTGAAGAATTAACATTGTTAAAATGCCCCATACTACCCAAATTGGTACGCAGATTCAGGGCAATCTCTGTCAAAATTTGAATGGTATTTTTCACAGATATAGAAAAAAAAAATTCTAAAATGTATATAGAACTGCAAAGGCCCCAAATAGCCAAAGAAATCTTGAGAAGGAAAACAAAATTGGAGGCACCCTACTTCCTGATTTCATATTGTATTACAAAGTTATATCAATCAGAACAGTGTGGCACTGGTAAACACAAACACATAGACCAATGGAACAGACCGGAGAGCCCAGAAATAAACCAGAGAATATATAATCAACTAATTTCTGACAAGGCCAACAAGAAGACACAATGATGAAAGGACAGTCTCTTCAATAAATGATGTTGGGAAAACTGGAAAAACACATGCAAAACATGCAAACAATGAAACTGGACCCTTGTCAGACACTACATACAAAAATTCAAATCAAAATGAAACAATGAACTAAATACAGGACTTGAAACCATAAAACTCCTAGGAGAAAACATAGAGGAAAACTTCCTTGATGTAATCTTTTTGGATATCATCAAAAGCTCAGGCAGCAAAAATAAAAATAAACAAGTGGGAAACATCAAACTAAAAAGCTTCTTTACAACAAAAGAAAAAAAAAACACTAAATTAAAAGGCATCCTACGAATTGAGATAAAATATTTGCAAGCTACATATCTGATAAGGACCTAATATACTAATACAAAATATAAAAGGAACACACGCAACTCAATACGCAAAAAGAAAATAATCCAATTTTAAAAAAGAGCAAAGATCCTGAATAGATATGTTTCTAAAGGAAACATAAAAATAGCCAATAGTTTTTTAAAAAAAGTTCTCAACATAACTAATCATCAGGGAAATGCAAATCAAAACCACAATGAGATATCACCTCACACCTATTAGGATGGCTATTATCAAAAAGATAAAAGATAACAGACACTGGCAAGGATGCAGAGAAAAGAGACCTACTATACACTGTCTGTGGGAATGTAAATTGGTGCAGCTATTATGGAAGAAAGTATGGAGTTTCCCCAAAAAATTAAAAATAAATTACCGTATGACCCAGTAATCCTTTCTTCTGGGTGTATACCCAAAGGAAATGAAATCAGCACCTCATGAAAATATCTGCACCCCACGTTCACTGCAGCATTATTCACAATAGCCAAGATATGGAAACAACCTAAGCATCCCTCAATAGATGAATAAATTCAAAAAAGATATATGTATATCTATATATCTATATATATATATATATATATATATATGTACACAATGGAATATTAGCCTCAAAAATTAGATCCTGGCATTGCCACAACATGGTTGGACCTGGACGGCATTATGCGAAGTGGAATGAGCCAGGCACAGAAAGGAGAGTACTGCATGATCTCGTGTGCATGTCGAATCAAAAAGACGTTGAACACACAGAGGTGCAAAGTAGAATGGTGGGTGCCAGAGGTAGCCAGGGGGAGGGAAAATGGAGATGTAGGTTAGGGGTGCAGACTTGAAGCTGTGTGGGATGAAGTCTAGAGATCTAACAAGCAGCATGAGAATCACAGCTAATAATACTGCACTGGATGCTGAACACTTGACAAGGAGTGGGAGGATCGCTGTGTTCCTTTGTTTGACTATGCATGTGTATATCAGAACATCATGTTGTGCACAAATATAAATATATAACAAAAATGAGTTAGAAAGATAAATATTACTTTAGAAATAAATTGAATATGTTATATACTTATAAACATATAAACATGTTTTACATGAAATTTTTATGTGTGTGTGTGAGATATCCTCACTTAGAATCACTTTAGGTATTTTGAGGCAATCAAAGACCAGGAAGCTTGTTAAGACTAGGCTTAGGGAATTAGTCTTTTTGGAAAGAGAAACACATTGCTCATTGACAGACATGATATTCCTGGTGGACTCCTGCTGGACTCCACACTGTGACCTCAGATGGCACGTGGATACCCCTGTGGTCTCCTATCACAGGAGGGTCCCCGTCAGGAGAGAGCTCCGTGGGCAGGATATCGGGCTGGATGAAGGGTAGACCGTCTGGCCCTAAGAGTGAGTAGAGAGACCAGGAGTGTTCAACCTTGAGTTTAACCCAACAACTGCCCTAAATGTGCCAAAGTTGGAAAGGATGGTAGACATCCTGTGTGGCTCCAAGGTCACAATTGGAACTGATAATAAAAGTAACCATGGGATTGTGGTAAGTGTGAAGGTAGAGAAAGGAATATCTCATATCTATCTGTGTGAGCTTTAAGACCCTGGAAAAATTACTTAATCTGAGCCTCTGTTTCCTCCTTTTAATAAAAGGAAAATGATTACTTATTTTGAAGGTTTGTTGGAAGGTCTCCATGAAATTAACTGTAAAGTGTTTGGCACAGATATTGTCACAGAGCAGTGTCCAATGTATCCTTCCTGAATCTCTGTAAGAACTTCATAAATTTAGTTTCTATCTGTCCAATAATGGAATCAACTCTTCAAAAGCTAATAAGATCCCTGTTAATAAACAGGCTGAAAATGCCTTTATCTCTGGGCCATTCTTGGAGGAATTTATAACCTTATAAAAAATTCCTTTAAATACCAATATTTTACAGAAAGACCATTTGGGGAAAATATTCACACAAGATGGATTTGTACTCTTCCTGTCTCTTGAAATTCACTTTCTCCTTTGGGACCCCTTACTAATTAATGCTGTCGGCAATAAAAGCAAACTAGCCTTGACAAATGCTGCCCGTTCCACATTCTAGCCCAGGGTTTCTAGACCTTGGTGCTGTTGACATTCGGGGCCGGGCAATTCTCTGCCATAGGGACTGTTCTGTGCCCTGTAAGATGTTCAGCAGCACCCATGGCCTCGACCCCTGGATATCACCAGCCTTTTTTTCCAGATGTGACAAGAAAGAACTGTTCTCGAACATCACCATTGTCCCTGCTTTCCCAGTTGAAAACTACTGATCTAGACTAGTAGAAACTCATATCTTTTCCCTTAACTCCCATCCAACCATAGGTTGGGGTATTGAGATTTTATTGCATGTTTGAAAACAAAAATAATAGTCAAAAAGAGAAACATGAAATTGAGTTAATACATTTTAAACTACATATAGTTTATTCTACTTCATCTTGAATTCCCCTACAAGTTCAGAAAAGAAGACTTCTTTTGCAATGCCAGCCTGTTCTTTGGTGTAGAAGTTGTGTGTCTTCCACACAGAGATCCTCAGAGACCTTGTGACCACTTTCCAAATACATGACCAAGAGCCAGAATGAGACAATGTTTTCTATCCCACTTATGGCCACTTTCAAATATTCATCTCTTGGTGAATTAACGAATTCCTGATGATCAATACCAGGAACTTCTTCTATCCACTCCATAGAAGTTCTTCTTTGTTCATCTTTTTCTCCATGATATCAGTGGAACAAACACTTGCAGACACCCTGAGCCAGGCACATTCCTTCAAGAAACACACCTGGAAGCCCAGACAATGACAGGGGCAGGAGGAAGGTTCTCTCTCTACAGACCGTGGAACCCCACACTGGCACACTGGCAAAAAAGTAAAATCACATAAAATAATGAAATAAAGTAAAATTGAAATTTAACAAAATTGCAAAAAGTGAGTCATCTTGGTCTTTTCCATAGAGAATATGAAGATATTCCAAGCTAGACAGAGCACTGCTGCTATACAAAGCAAAAGCATCACTTTCAAATAGCTTCTGTTTAATATAAAGCTTTTATTAACTGCCTAGAAAAAAAGTCTTATCATTACTATTCATGCTAGCAATATGGCTTAGTGCTTAAATTATTACTAAATTTCTTGAATCTTATTAATATTGTGAAAGTTCATGAATGTGGCCCTGCCCCAATATTGATCATTGTGAAGTCTCAGGTCTCACGAGGCCCTTCGTTATTTTTATGCACCACGTGGGAAATGTCATGCTAATAGGTAGAGACTGACTTACTTCCTTCAGAAAATACAAAATCTGCTTTTTTTTTCCCAAATAAAGGTAATCATTTTAGACACACTGTTGTACTGTGTTGAAGATTGTATTCTTTAACTTGGTTTCTTAGTTTATGTTGGAAATGGTCATTCTTCAATGAAACAAGCAATAGGAAAATATATTTACCTTTTCTTTCCTTTTAAAACGTAATATATTTAATGTTCAAAATAGCAAACATACTGAAGCCATTAGAGGCTAAATTACCCAAATGGTTTTCAAATAAACTGCTGAGAAGACTTTGATCTTGTTAGCTGACCACACAATGACCGCAAAGGAGCTTAGGCTCTCCTGATTGCGTGGAGGAAGCGTGTGCCCCACTGCTCAGTTGCCCGGGAGCCAGACTGGGATCGGAAGACAATTAGGAAGCTCTGTGAAGAATACTCAGGCTGTTCTATAAACCTAGCATTTAAGGAGACAGAAAAAGTAGCCCTCCTACCATTTTGGATGGCTCCTTTAGTGTAGTCTGTGGAATCAGACCAATTCTATTCATTATTGCCAAATCATTTCATTTTTTTAAAAAAAAAATGTATTTTAGAAAAGCAATGTGAACAATCCCAGAACATAGATCAAACAAATGGCCCGGGGAGGAGAGGCTACAGCACCCATCCTTCCTAGCAAAGGGTAGTGGACATGCTTATCCGTCTCTCAAATTCCTCTTGGAATGTCTGAGACTACCCCAACAAATTCAATCCAATCCAAAGTTAATGACGACACCAGACTAATGTGTAGGGGAAATTCATGTAAGAATTGCAACCCGAGGAAGAACACTATGCAGGAAACTCCCGTCTGCCTCCAGGCAACATAGATACAGAGACAATCTCCGAAGTCCACAAGCAAAGCTTCAGGCAGGCCTGGGAGGCAGCTGCAAACCGACACGGCTACCTGGGCAGAGGTGACGCTGAGGTTTGTCGTCTGCCTGCAATGTCATGTCGTGACATGCTCGCTAACACCCTGCAGAGTCAGAACAATGCCCCTTCTGACGGAGCACGCTTCCCCTGGGCCTGGCATCGCACTGAGCGAATTTGGTTGCTTGTCTTTTATCAACGCGTGTAACACTGTGCTGGGGGAGAGTGACAGTGACACCGTAATTCCACCGTCTGCCGCTTTATCACAGCTCTCGGTAACTGTCTAATGAATATTCCTGTGTGCGTGTTTCTGACTGATAATCCAACTCAGAACAAGTCCTAATTGGGTTTTCCAGTGCATAGAGAAGTGCCTATATTAGCTTGGCAGATGTCCCACTAATGTTAAATTAAAAGTACAAACATAGCAAGCTTAGAAAAAAAAAAGTCTACTTTGATTGGGCCTTAAATGTATACAGAGAACAGAATTTAATGGATGTTCACATCTTCAGACAGTGTTTAAACATGGCCTGTCCAAAAAAGGAAAATTCAGCAAAATGCACGGCACAGGGGCCTGCTATTTGACTAGTAGAAGATATTAGCCAGGCACTTTAACTTCTACATAGAGAGCTGGGAGGATGAAAGGTAATCAGAAATTTAAGGGAAAAAAATCACAAGTTACATTAAACTGAAATATTGCCCAGCTGTATTTGTTACTAGTCTTGAATCATTAATGTTACCCATCAGCTTCTCACTCCCAGTAGCAGCCTTCTTCACCCTCCTCTGCAAGATTTTTTTTTCATAGAGAAAGCTGTTTAAGGAACCTTGAATATTAAGGAAGAATGTTAAAACACGTGTTTGTCTGCATGCTCATCTCCAGTGGCAGAAAAGCAGGAAATACATTCAATTGTCATCGTAAACATGCCTAGCAAGCACACGGTCTGGCCAACATCTTGTCCTCCAAAAATGTTCACTAAAAATTGAATTAACCATTAAATTAAAACACAGGTAAATTCATTTTCACAGTTATACAATTAAATTTTTTAAAGTCTGATAAACTGACATGCGTATTTTTAATTAATGTCTTAAATTCTTAGGCCTAAAAGAATCTTCCATGACCTGTTTAATTCTCTTATTTCATGGATACGGAATCTGAAGTCCAGTGAGCATTCATGATTTGTCCTCGGTCACACAGCACAGAACTGGAATTACTGACCCCTCCTCCCCGCTCACAGTTCTTCCCTGCGTATCCGACTCATCCCCGGCTTAGCGACTCAGTGAAAGCTGTAAGTTGGGTCTGAGCGTGTGGACACGTCCCCTTTGCCTGCAGACACCAAGATTTTAACCTCATTCTGCCCGCTCCAACTGAGGCCAGTCCCAGCAAGCCTTAGAAAGGGGGAGGGTCCGTAGACAAACCCGCACACTTCTGTCGTTTCCTCAAGAGAGGTGTCGAGGCTTCATTTACCGCAGGACATTCCAGCAGCTCTCCAAACCTGCCAACAACAAGAATCTTCATCTCCTTGTCCTCGTCTGTTTTGTGCTATCACAGAGTGTCAGACGCAGAGCGGCTCATAAAGGACAGAAACGTGTGTCTCTTGGTTCTGTAGGTTGGGAAGTGCAACAACAAGGTGTCAGCATCTGGCCAGGGCCTCCTGCTATGTCATCCCACGGTGACAGAGCAAGAGAACACGGGACAGATTGGGGTGAGGAGTGGCTGAGCTCATGCTTCAGAAAGAGCCCACTCCTGAGATACCGCCGTTCGTGAAGCAGAGCCCTGAAGGCCTGATCACCTCTTCAGGGTCCCACCTCTCAACACTGTCACATTGGGGTTAAGTTGCCAACACATGGACTTCGGGGGACACATTCAAGCCACAGCATTCATCCATTCGTCATCCCAAACACTTGACAAGGAAATACCCCCCAGGCAGATATCTGAGGCTCTCTGGTCCCATCCCACCTTCCCGGCCACCCTTTTATTTTATTCTTCCATCTGCACAAGACTTGAGCCAAACCAGAGGCTTTGTGCTGCTGGAGCCTCCTCCCAAGCTGATACCGCGTCTGCTCTGCAAAGCCTCTGGCCACAGCCTCGGCCCCACCCGCGGATGCCGTGTCCATCTCTCCCTGCTGCTCAGCCCAAGAGGGCTTCCTGGAAACAAGCTGAGCACACTCTCTCCTGCTCCTGAGTGTCTACTGCTGCTGTGGTTGTGAACCACTGCTCTGATGCTTTTCATTGGGAACGCTGTGCTTTTTATTTGGGAATTTCTCTTCATCTCTGCCAAGAAATTATAAAATCTTTATACACTGGAAGAGTCATATATATTCATTTACGCAGGAGTGATTATTTGAATTATTTTAAAAATGTTCTTGCAAGGGCACTGTTCGATATGAGCCAGTTCCTGGCCAGCCTGAACAAATGATGACACTGGTGAGCTGAGTCCCACCAGTAACACCACCCCCTCGGCCTCGGAGGGTACACAGGGCATCGCCACGGCAGGTCGTAGATTATGCACATGTATCTGGGATTAACCACATGCAAGTAAACTAATGTGGCTTCAGTTGTGTCCTGATTTTGTGTTTTACAGTTCATACCAGCATGTGAGCTGGTGGCTATTCTTTTTTAAAAAATCCCTCTTAATTAAACAGTGCTTCTGGTGTGTTTAAGGCAAGCTGTGGAGAGGCAGGTCATGAGAGGGAGGACAAATGACTGGTGACAGTGTTCAGAAAGCCCAGGCTCTGGGTCCACTCCGAGGGACCCCGCCAGCCACGTGGACGCCTTCTCTGAGAACGCGGGCAGAGCTCCAACGTGCACCCCCCTCACCCTCCGCACGTGGCCTCTGCGGGTGATCGGTGGTACCGACCTCACGGAGGGTGGGGAGAGCCCCGCAGAGCCTGGAGCCTGCACCGCCCGGGGAGAGGGTTGGGGCAGCATCCCTGCTGTTCCTTTCCAGGTGAATGACGTCACCGGCTTGAACGGCTCCCCGACTTCCACACACCCCGACAGGCCTGCGCTCAACACAGCATGAACAGAGAGGCTCTAACTCTTTCAATAGGAAAATATTTCTTCACAAATGAACATAAAATAATTTCTGAACAGCAGATGGGGGAGGTAGTAGCAAGGGAGTGAACAAGGAAGAGGAGACACAGAGGGGAGCTGGAGTGGTGGCCAAGGTCTCCCGGGACCCTCTGCAGCACGTGCCCCTCAGGTGAAGCTTGGAAACATGACTTGGGTTGGGAGGGCCCCGTGATGACTAACTCTATGGGACAAATGACTGGGCCACGGGATGCCCATATGGCTGGAAAAGCAGTGTTTCTGGGTGTGTCTGGGAGGGAGTTTCTGGAAGAGATTAGCATTTGGATCGGTGGACTGAGTAACAAAATCACCCTCACCAACGTGGTGAGCATCATTCACACCATTGAGGGCAGGAACAGAACAAAAAGGTGGAGGAAGAGCAGATTCTCTGTCTGAGCTGGGACACTCATAGCCTCCTGCCCTTGGACAGAGGTGCTCCTGGTTCTTAGGACTTTTGGTTTGGACCCGAACTTCCCCACTGGCTCCCCTGGGCCTCCAGCTTGCCGATGACAGATCACAGGACTTCTCGGCCTCTGTAAGTGCACAAGTCAACCCCTTATAATAAACCGCTTTCTGCGTAGCTCTGTGTATCTGCGGATCTTATTGGTTTGGCTTCTCTGGAGATCCCTGATCAGCACAGGCCCCTCTTAACCCCGTGTTGCCTGGTGTGGGCAGTGCATGTTACACCTCAGTCTTGGGGTTCCGGAACTGCAAATAGATACCATATATACCCCATAAAGCCTTCTGAATGATAAATGTAAATTTAAATAATTTTCATTGTTGCTTCCAACAGAAACAGAACAAGGCCTTGTCTTTATTTCAACTAGTTTAAAAATGCTTTAAAGGGTCTGTATACTTTGCCAGCCTTTTATTAACTCTATGTGTTTTACTGACTAGCAAAAATTTTAGAATCTAATGGTGTAAATATTAAAATTAGTTAATACTTCTTTCTTATTACAGAGAATAGATACCTTCATCCAGGGTACTTATAAAATATCTCAGTAAGAGGGGCAAATCATGTTCCAAATCACCCCCATTTTGAAAATGGTTAGTTATTAGGAGTTAATAGAACCGCTCTTGTTAATCACTGTTTCAAGAGTGACTCAACAATACACCTCATGTGTGGGGTACGGATTAAAAGCCCAAACCACCTTCTCATTGATTTCTTTGTACTTAGAAGATGTACTTTAAGTCACTTCATCAACGTCCTCCGTATCAAGGTCTAACCGTTCATTTCCAAAGTGAATTTTGAATATAGATCGCATCCCACATCCTGGATACTCCGTCTTTTCCGGGAACCAGCGGTGTGGGTCCCACTGCAGTGCGGGCTCCAGCGTGGGCCCCTGGAGTGACTCAGTCTGGAAGCTGCTTAGTGGCCACGTTCCCCCCAGCTGAGAGCATTTTCTTATCAGCTTCTCCCACCCACATCTAATTCGTACTGATCCATTTCAGAAGATAAACCTTGCATAGATCCACTCTGTGAATGAGACTCTTAGATGAAAGCTTATTCAAATTTGCTAACATTACATGCAAAGAAAGAAAACCTGCAGAAAAGTTAGCTCAAAGAGGAACATAAGCCTCTAGAATGGCAGATTAAAAATAACATATTGTCAGCAAAACAAGGAGGGTGTGGAGTTCATTTTCTGCCTGACGGATAGATTATACAGTGCTCCCTCACTGACGAGAAGCTGAATGCCGAAGACACAAATCTATTCAGAGCTTGGCAAATGCCAGGAATCTCAGCTTTTCTCTCTCCCGTAACTACACAATCTGTACCCATCTGTGGCCAGGCATTTCCCAACGCTGCCATCGGTGGTCGTGGAAGACAGCATTTTCCAGACTCGTCACATCCAGGTACCTGTGGAAGAATTATAGTGTTCTTAACAAGGGAGCTGGCTGCCCTGAGGACAGAGAGAGTTAATACTGCCGGTGTAACAATCTCTTCCTGCAAACCCATGTGCAGAGACACACCAAACTGTCAGCTCTAAGGGGTATCACTTAATGCATTTGTATGAAGCCAACTTAACTTCTGAGAACATAACTTAATACTTGAATTTCAAGAGTCCTTAAAGTATTTTTTAATATATACATGACTGAGGAATGGTAGTTGTCCATCTATGGCTTTTTAAACACAACTGACCAAGCTCACATGATTGCACCAGTGTAAAAGCTACTGCTGACAACAGTCTCTGTCCCCGGTCACAGCCCAAGACAGCCCCGCCGGTGTTCAGGGACACCCCCTTTCCCATCCACATCTCCCTGCTCACTGGACTCACCATGGCACCTGCGTCAGGTCCTCATCCCCGTGGCTGCCGTATGCTGAGGAACGTCTGTGTTCCAGGCACCGCACCAGGACCCTCCTCATATTACAGCATTTCCCCCTCACAGGAAACCAGAGTAGCGTGCAGTCTGCTCACCTGTGGGAAAGCAAGTGACAACTCGACAGTTGAAGGGCACAGAGTGAAGGGCAGGTAGAACCTCCAGTGCATTTATTCTGTAAACCCGTGACCCTCGAGTGTTCACCCTCCACTCTCCCCCACAACCTGGCCTGTCTGCCCACCTTCGCTGGGGGAGGGTCTCTTTCCTACCAGCCTGGTTCCTTCCACTTTCCCCCAAATCAGCGTCCTCTTCTGATCCCCCAGGTAAACAGTGAGGTAAATAATTTCAGGTGAGAGAAACACTCTGTCCACTTCCTCCTGGAGGCGTTGACACAGGACTCCGCACACCTCATCACCACGGGGAGAAGGCCAGGCAGCAATGCTTCTGCTGTTTGCTGCTTTGGAGAAAGTTCACCAGCAACATTAGAAAATGAGAAGTTTTCCCACATGAACTTTGGAATGCTCAGAGGTGCAGCCTCCTGCCCTGGCAGCTGTCTCTTCTACTGATCCTTGGGATGGGGCCACAAATGTTCCCTCCTAAAGAAACACAAATGCTCCTGCTGTTTAACTTTGCCAATCCTCAAGTTTCATTGAAATGAAACGTCACTTGTTCTCTCTAGGAGGTTTCTATCAAGTCTCTGGTGCTGATTTCCCTGCCCCAAAGTCCTACATTTGTGTCCTGGTTTCACCCACAGACCCAGAGACTCCTCCTGACTTACACAGCTATAACTGAATTTTTTTTTCTGTCCCCCTGCAAATCACTATGTCCAAACCCCATGCGTGCTTCCATTCAGTAAGAGTTCATATTTCAAAAATTACCTTTAATATAGAATTCTGGAAAGTGTTATTTGGGGTTCCGAAGGATGATACCAATAATTAGGACACTGATTCATTCACCCCTGTGTTTTGGAAACTCCAGTTGCGGGCTGCGATGGGCACCACGGAAGTGAATTCCCACTGGAGATGCGCGTCCCTGGGCCGCGCGTCCCTGTGCCACGCGGGCTTTCCCGTGCGCCAGCGTTCCGCGCTGTTCCAGCAGGTGCCCGTGCGCCCTCTCAGGTGGTCTCCAGCATCGGGGTGATGGCATCCCAGTTCCAACGCTTAGAAAACAAAGCTTACAAGTTAAAATCAATTCACTGAATGCAAGGAAATCCTCTCCCTTTTCTTGCCCCCTCCAAGAAAAAAAGTAGCAATTTTTACATATTTTAATCAATTTTTTAAAGTGTCGTTTTCTCAAGGAAATCTGATGTTCCACTGGGTTACCGGGTTCCCGAAGCTCAGTTTCAATCTATACCGTCTCTGAAGTTTTAAGTACTTCAGAGTGAGACGAAATGAACTTCACTTCAATGTAACCTGACACCTGTCTGCAGCGGTAAACTAGAGGCGCCAACATCTCAAAGTCAAACGCTGGCTCAGTGCAGCCTCCAAAGCATCTGTGGCTTCGGTGTTTTTCCTTTCCTTTCCCCTCTTTGAAGACAGAACTACTTGATTAAAGATAATATATACTTTATTGGGGAATAGTTTGCTTAATATGTTCTAACACGTATTTCAAGGTCATGCTACCGTCCGCCACTTGAATTAGTAACTTCTGAAACATCACAGCCCGTAAGTTGGATCCCAGAGGAAAGGACAGCAAAGGGAATCAGGATCCACTAGGAATGAGGGAACAAATCCATGCTTGGCTGGCTTTTGCCAGAGTCACAGAATTTTAGGACCTTGGAGCCAGACAGGACCTTGGAAACCATTCAGTGCAGGTGACGTGATCTTAGCCCCAAGCATCTCTGTTCTCTCACACCCAGGGACCCCCAGGGCATGACAATGTTTATGAATGAAGCAAACTGAACTTAGCAAGCAATAATTTCTTCAGGTTGACAATTTTTAAAAGTATATGTATAGCCGCCAACTAGAGTTCCCTCTTAGGCAGAGGTGGGTATGGTGGCGAAGCCGGGAGACTGGCTCAGGAAGCCAACTCAGGAGGGCTCAGCACCTGCTCCTCCTGCCCCTCCCAGCGTGCCGTGCACCTGCACGTGCGCGCACCGCTCTGGGCGCCACCTGCAGCCAGTCGCTTCACCTCCCTAGGCCTTAAACTCCTTATTTTTAAAATGATGACTCATGAGAATTCAATTAGATCTGTGTACAAAGTGCTTGATATATAGCAGACACCCGACAGATAGGGTTCTTCTCACTCGGTGCTAAGAGAATTCTAAGCAAAAGGAAATAGAATAGTACAGTTTACTCTTCTGGAATCTTATTCCGCTCAGAATATCTCTTCTGCCTCTTCCAATACTGAAAACAGCATGAGGATGATCTGTATTTCACCCGCCAGCCTCTAGATTGCAAGGTTAGGGACAAGTCTGGTTTAACCCTATTTGTTGGATGAGGAATATGAAACTCAGAGGAGGTGAGTGCGCCTCCTAACCTGCGCACCTCCAGGCTGCAGTGAACGGGACGGGAACGGGGGGGGGGGGGGGGGGGGGTGGCTTGGAATCGATGGCTCCACCTGTAACAATACAACAGCCAATATTCCCCATTTTCCCTTCACATTGGAAATCATGCATCCCTAATGGTATTGTAAAAAAGGAAATGTATTAAGTAATTTTAGCATTTAGCATGGAGTTTGGCACCGCATATCTTAAAACATAAATCACACATGGCCCCTGGAAATATTAAGCCCTCAAGGGGGATTGTTTTAATATTATTTTTCTCCTTTTTCATCAACCTTCTCCCTGCAGCCAGCTGTGGTCAAAGGGTGGTTTACCCCGGTCAGACTCCAGCGCCCCCAGCCCTTCTGGCAGATTCCATTCCAGACACAGGCCTAGAAATACGTCTGCAGCTGAACTTGCAGAGACTCCACGGACACAGGCTTTTTTCTCCGGCCTCCTGACTCATGCGCTCAGAGCTGTTTTAATTTCCTGTGGTATTTTCATAAAATATTGAATATTCAATACTCATTTTGTTGTTAGGGTTTTTGAGGGTTTTTTTTTCTGGTTGTAATTTACTTTCTCGAGTTAGAGTTCTCATTTATTGTGAGATTAATGGTCGTGTTGATGCTTGCGAGTAATCAGAATTTACTAGATGTAAGCACAGAGCTTTACAAGCCTGAAGGAGTTTCTTTGCTTCTATTTACTGTTTCCTGAGAAATCAACACCACCAGATTGTGGAGAGCCAATTACCACCCTTGCAAGGCCAAGCTATTCATCCGTGACAGCTTAATTACGGGGGTAAATGTATAATTGAGGACTTCTATCTTATAAGATAACGAGCATTTTAAGGCACCTCATCTAGCATCAGAGACAGAGGAACTCAATAAAATTTGAATGAATAAACGAATGAGATTTACAAAATGATATATTTTCATTCTTTCTTTACTACCTCATTCCAAAAAAAAAAAAAAACTGATTTGAAGCAATATAGTCATTGTCTTATAAAAAAGAGAGAGAGAGAGAGAAAAGAAAACTGGCAAAAGCCACTGAGCCACTGACATTGCAGGAGTCTGTAAGGACGGAATGCGCAACACTGCTGCCCTCAGCGAGCAGGAGTGCCCTCTCCATCTCCACCTAGGCAGGGCTGGGGGCAGCAGGCTGCAGGGCCCAGGAAGTAGCGTCAGAGCCACAGGAGCTGGAGAAGGGCTGGACCTGACTCCGGGTTGGGGTGATTCCCGTGGGGAGCACCTCACGGACCACATCCCCGAGAGGAGCTGTTAAGGACTTTTCTGATGGGTATAAATCTGCCTTAATGAGAAATGTAACCTTCAGAGTCCAAAAGAACCCATTTGCTGAAATCCAGCAAACGGATTCTCCTCCTAAGAAGGAGAAATGCTAAAAATGCAGAATGTTTCCTGGCAGTGTTAAGAAAGAACTAGAACATTGTCTCTCACAATTATCTAGGCTACTTTGGTAGAAATGGTGGTGGTTAAAGAAATCAAATTGCAGATTCAACTGTCATTGGGTGATCATAGCCTGCTAGAAGAATAGAAATTACAAAGTAGCACTCCATTAAAAAAAACTGTATTTCTAAAGCACATGACAACTGGTATGTAATGTGCTTTATGTTGAGCTTTACAGAAATTGCACAGATATTTGTTAGACGCATAATATTTTCTGATCTGGCAGCCTGGAACCAAGGCACAGAGGGGACATCGCTAACTCAGCACCTCATGACGTGGAGGCAGCATGGTGTTATTCAGTGAGTACAGACTCTAGAGTCTTAGGAAGCTAGTTTGTGAGTCCAGTTTTCCCCGTAACTAGCTGCATATCCTGACACAAGTTACCTCTGAGATTCAGTTTCATCATAGCAATATAGTATGTAACTTATGAGGCTGATTTGATAATTAAGAAAATATATAATATATAAAATACCTTTCACATCATTTGCATTTGATAAACTGATATTATTATTATTGATGCCCAAACGAGAACTACAACTTGAATCTCGCTAGCTTTATGGTTTTCCCAATTAACACGTTGTCTACCTGTTAAATCAAACCTGCTCTTGGTTACAGATTCTAATTAGACATATTTGCACAGGCAGCTATGTAGGTAGAAGAACAAAGGCATTGATTATACATGTATGTGCACGTGCACAGTGAGGGCTGTAAGTCAGTGAGCTCCTTCTCACACCAGGAATTCTGTACACATCAGACAGCTTAATCACCACACAATCTTGTAAGGTGAATAGCATCATCTCTACACATAATTAAACTGATCCCATGGCATTGCAAAATGCCACCCAGCCAGTAAGAGCCCAAGTTCATGAGTTGGGGACAATGTCTCTACTGTTCACAGACTCTATCGTCAGTTACGTGTTCAACCTGGTACTTACTGAGTATTCCATATTTATGGAAGAAGTGAATGAACTGGGATTCAAACATTCTTCTGACTCATCCCACTGAGATTATTACAGACTGCCACTTTCGGCAAACCTTGGTTTCAGCAGTTCCCAGCCTGGTTGTAATTCATAATCTTGGGGAGGGTTTTTATGGGCCTCGTGGGCTGCTCCTCAGACTCTGGAATTATTAGAGTCTCTGCTTGTGGACTCTGGCCATGTGCATCGTCCCCTGCCAGGATTCTGATCACCAGGCTGGGCTGATCACCCACCAGGCCCATGCACAGAGAGAAACTTCCTTAGGGGAGTATCCAACAGGATCTCTCCCCAGAGGATTCTGTGTATCCAACTAGCAGTATGCAGTAATTGTAATTTTCCTTACGGGTGTAAAAAATTATTATTTGTCTTACTGGGAGGCAATGCTTTCCTCTTTAACCTCTGCTGCTATTTGATTTTAATTGAGCAGAGGGAATAAGTTGCATTAATCATTAGTTTCTCCAAAACAAGGACATATTTGCCCTTGATTAATTAAAAGCAATAAGACTTTTCTCCAAATCCAGAATTGGGCTGCATTTGCCCAGGGAAGGCTGACATCAGAGAAGCACAGACTAGTTCAAGGGCAAATACTTTGCAAGGACAAATCTCTATAGACTTTCCAGATAGACATCTACCACAGGTTCCCAAATTCAGGTGCAAAACCTCTGCCCCAGTGTTCTCACCTCTAAGCAGCTGTCTGGAGCCCGCAATCTCCTGAGGAAAGAGGCACCACCTGTCCTGAAATATGAGGGCACTTCTAATGTCGTGTAAGACTTCACCTGGGCAAAGGACAGAGGAAACAAGGACATCATTTTAGTTCACACGTTGTGGTTCTTCAAAGCATGTAGCTCTTTGGAAATAGACATTCAAACTTATAGTAAGAAATTAGAAATTTAGAAGTATTATAAAAAGCAATTATGGTTCCTCAAATTCTAATATCTGCTGCTATGGGGTCAAGTATTTTTACGTAATTGAAATCCTATTGTATGTCAGAGTAAAGATAATGGTAACAGATTGCCTCCATAAAGTCACACATTGGGGAATTAGAAGTCAGATGTTAGTTCTGATTCTGCCAGTATGTTATGTGACCTTGGAAAAGTAACAATTTCTATCACATACAAAATTTCTGTGTATTTTCAATAACAACTTCCACCACTAGAAAAGTACAATTCTGTGAATTCTGTAAAATGACCTACTCTACTTAGCACCAAAAAGGAAAAGAAATCACTAATATTAAGGGAAATTTGGATGTCAGACAGTAAGAACACATACAAACACACACACACACACACACACACACACACATACCCCATATAAAAGTAAAAAAATCTAAGTTAAAATGGGAGCAAAAGTTACATCCCAAACCAGGCTGAATTCCAGTAATTCTTCTTTTCACGCCAAGGAGACCACGAGTTGCCCTTTTGTGCATATGTACATTATTCACAGCACATATGAAAGCTTAAGAAAGAAATTTTTCTCTCCCTGAGCAATCTATTTTAAAGGATATTTTATTATTTCAAATGCACATTTAGTTATTTTAATAGCTTTTTAAAAATCAGCTATTTTATGTATGCAATATAGTAAAAATATATAATATCTCCACTCCTATTGTGGAGTAAGGATATTCCACAATCTGCTTCTCTATAGCAGCAATAAGAAAAATGTCAAAAAAAAGTCAATATGAACCTTTTTAGGTCTCTGGAAACTAACAAAAGACTTACAAAAAAAAACAAGGGATGTTTATTCAAGAAAATGTGTTTTTTTCAAATATTCTTTTTGGTTTCTCTTTAATCTCTTTCTGGGACTCTCACTGTGTGTGTCTTTCTGTGCACAGAATTTTGGGTGGACAGTGCTGACTTCCCCTGCATTGAGGACACTGCTTCCCTGCCTTCGCTCTCACGCTGCTTCCAACAAGAAACCTGCTGTCATCTTTGTGTCTGTTTCTAACACATCTTTCTCTTTTCTCTCATTTTTAAAGGTGATGTCGTTCTCACAGGCTTTGAACAATTTGATTATAAAGTGTCTCAGTGTGGTTTTCTTTATATGTGTTGTCCCGAAGTTCATTGAATTTCTTAAGTCTGTGAACATATAGTTGTCATCAATTCAGTCGTCAATTATTAAAATATTTTTTCTGTCCTCCCCGTCTCTCCTCTCCTTCAGCGGCACCAACTATGTATCTGTCAAGCCACTTGGAGTTTGCCCACAGCTCACAGGGGAAAATTTCAATTTTTCAAATTTCTCTTTTTCTCTTTTTGCTTTACTTTAAATAGTATCTTTTTCTGTCTTCATAGTCACTAATATTTTTGTCTGAACTGTCTAATCTACTAGCAATCCCAGCCGATGTATTTTTCATTTCAAACACTGTAATTTTTCTCTACATGTATTCAATTTGGTTCTGTTTTATTAATATATCTTCTGTATCTCCACTTAATAACTTTTTAGTGTATGGAATACAATTATATTAACTATTAGTGTCTCTGTCTCCTGATGTCAACGTCTGTGTCGGCTCTGAGTTCTGCTTTGTTCCTTCCCTCTTTGTGTGTCATAGTTCCCTGCTCCTTTGCGTGCCTGGTAACGTTTGATTGAACAGGAGAGGTTTAGTGACTTTCACGTGCACTGTTTATACATGACAGAGGCAGAGTCTACGCAGGAACGCAGTGCCATCATTCTTTCTGTTAAAACACTGCGGCCTCTGTCTTGGGCTGTGGCACAGTGAGGTGGGGGAGAGACTGTGAAATAACTTCCTTCAAGCTAGAATATTTAACTAACAGGTTTGAATCCCAGAAAAAAAATATTATTGAAGCATTATATTTTTATTCTCTTTTTTCAGGGTGAAGCAAGCGTTCCTGGTACAGCAATTAACTGTGTTTTCTAAATGTGTACTATAATGTGAAATATGTGAAAAACCTTAGGAATGATCATATTAAGGTCTGACTTCAGAATGCCATGAATAAACATTTGAAAGCACAGGAGACAACAGATGGATCTGTGTCTTTATAAAATATATATTTTTGCATTTGCCAAACAAAGGAAAATCTATTTTAATAGTAAGAAAATGAATGACTGTTATGAATATAGACTCTGGATGGTTTCTCAGAATTTGCTTTATTTAATTTATTCCTACATGAAAGTGATAAGTGATATTAATTGGGAGGCAGCCAAAACATTAATCACCTATAAAATTGTGGCTTTAAAATATGTTTCTTATCAGAAAATAAGGTACCTCAAACTTTTTTCTAAAAATTCTTCCTGTGATGTTTCTGGCCTTCACGAAGAATCACATTGCAAAGCTCAACAGAAGAAAATGCTGCACTGCCCTGGCTTTGAGATCCCAAAATGTTAATGGGACAACTGTGGAATTCTCAACATATTCTCCTACATTTGTTTTCACCGTTTATTCATGTGAAAAAAGATGTAGTTATAGCATAATGTGGTGGAAGAGGCCTGGGTTTAGCAGTTGGAGATGTATTTTGCAAGCTTAGCTTTGTCACCTTGATTGTGGGCAAATTGCTTCCATGATGAGTATTTCTTTCTCTGTTCAATGGGGAAAATAATACTGCAACATGGTTTTAGCTAACCTCCCTCCCCTGTATCCGTGTGTTGGTTTTCCCTCAGTTTAGGTTCCCTTGCTATGGCAAAATCTCTATGGCATTTCTAGCCTTCAGAGCTGCATACCATAACAGCAAGACAATTTTGTCAAGTGTCTTTCTTTTAATAGTACAGAAACTTACTTCCTGGGAGTTGTTAAACCACCTGCCATCACATCCCATTGTGCAGAAATGGATCACTTGCCTTTCTGTCACATTCCATATTTATGAAACATTGAGGATCATCCTCTCCATACGTTTCTCAGTGAATGTTTACTGAGTACCCACACTGGACAGAACACTGACATTTTAAACTACACTCCCAACCCTCTTTAACAAAAACTATTTTTAAAAGAACTATAAAATGTCTATATTAAAATGTCACTAGGAGGAAATGTCAGTGACTTATAGTTTTAATAATCTTCTAATTTGAGACACAGAGATCTTATGCCCAAGATGTGCACCAGTGGATTTCAGGGTTTTGCTGTGATTGTCCTTTACTTATTGATGTTGTTGAGGAGAAAGTGTCCATCTACCCATGTGACAAGTATTTTCCAAGCGTGACCTTGAGCAAGTTTCTTAGCTATGAAGTGAAGAAAGGTCCTTGAAGGCAGAGGCTATGACTTTGACGGTTTTGTATCTCATTGTCTAGAGCAATGCCTGCACCACAGTTGATGTTTTCAAAAAGAATCATTCAGAGAATAAATGATTGGTTACTTGAATGGCTGGCTCACTAAATAAATGAAAAACAACTATTTATCAAAACACATTGTAAAGTTTCGTCATGTGCCCCTCACATTCATTCTCATTGTTAGCCAGCGTTGGAAAAGCTGGGCTTATGTACAGGTGAATACAGAAACCCTCTACAGATCTGTCTACACTTACAGGTAAATGTGATTGTCTAGGACTTTCCTGGCCACATGTCATGAGTAGGGATGAGCAGGACACGCAGACATGTACAGTGACGTAACAGCCACCCTCCTGAAGTCTGAAGCCAGGTGGTTAAGAGCCCATCTCTGCGTTATGTTGGCCTGGTTGAAATTCCAACTCCACCCCTTCCTAAGGTATCAGTGGTTCACAGTTGTTTACTTCTCCTCTATAAAACAGGGAAAATAACAAAGATACTGTGAATTTAAATGAGATGCTGCAGGTGATGTGTTTAGCATAACGCCTCATCCACTTGAGCTGCTACTGTAACATTTGCAAGGTGCAATTCACCCTTCCCAAGAAGCCGAGGCAGCAGAGACCTGCATAGCCAAAGGCTCGGTGGCCTGAGCAGCAGACACTAAAGCAGAGAGACGGAGTTGGGTCCGAGGCTCCGTGGCAGGAGAGACCCCGCTGCAGCCCCCTCAAGGCTACAACGGAGACTTCCGAGAAAAAACGGCTGTTAGGATTATCAAGTAGATGAGGATTAGGACATTAAGATTCCAGAGTATTGCTGCAAACATGTCAATTTGTTACATGTCTGGCAAATCATGTGTGTGTGTGTGTGTGTGTGTGTGTGTGTGGAGAAACCGTATATACGTATGAAAAATCAGATGCAACCTATGGTTGGTTGACAAGTAGAGGATATTAGAATATTAGGCACCATTAAATGTCTTTAAAAAGAATGTTCAGGGTGTGGGAAAATAGTTGTTATATGATATTAAATGAATAAAAATAAAACAATAAATTATTTGCATAGAAGAATCTCATATATGTATATGTAAATATGTACATACTTGATTTTTTCTCTACCAGGCATTGGACACAGACCCCTTTAATAAAATAATAATCACAAAAATAATTGAAAACACCGCAAAAGGCACCCAAGCTCAGACACGGAGGACAGGGGGCATTTGGGGGGAGGTCGCCCAGGCCCTCCCCTGCGCTGGGTACGTGCAGACACATTGCGCATCAGCCCAGCGCTCGGCAGCTGGAAGAACCCAGACACCGGCCGAGAGGGCAGGAGTCGTGCTGACTCTACGCCATGCAGCGCTCGGGGCCGCCCCTGCTGACGGCGCACGTGCATGTCATGTCTCACGGGAGCACGGAAGGCCCAGACCCTCCTCTCTCCCTGCCCACCCTCTCTTTCCACCTTCCCCAGCCCAGTCGTTGGGCCCAGGGTAGCGGCTGGAGGTGGATGCAGCACAGTTAGGCAGGGTGGGCTCTGGAGGACGGGCTGTCACCTGTGGTCACTGTGCTGTGGGGCCTCAGGCCTGTGCACACTTACTCATGGCAACCAGTGGGCACCTGTGGCCAGGTGTCCTCGCCATTTGGTTTTCTTTTTCTTTTGGCTTTTTTTTTTTTTTTCCAGGACTCTGCTGTCTAATTACTGTATTGAGGTCACGGAAGCCTTTGCTGGCATTGAGAGGCGGGTGCTCGGTACAGGTTCAAAGGCCGCTGCGGAGTCTGAGCCGCTTCCTTGCTTGCTCTCGAGGGTTCCCTCAAGGGCAAGTCAGCCTGGCCAGGAGGCTCATCAGCAGCGAGTCCCCGCCTTTGGCCCCCAGGACAGGCCGGTGGAAGTGGCCCCCGTGCAGGACGCTGGGCTGATTCGTGACCCGTCCCATGTCTTGCTCCCACGCAGCACAGAGCTCCCGCCCAGGTGTGTTCAGAACTGGAGCAGAAGCATTGGGGACGTGGAGTTCTAGGAACACTCCAGTGACAATCCCGAGGGACTGCTGGAGGCTGTGTATGGGGGGACCAGCAGGAGGGTGAGCACCCACTGGGGGCTGGAGGTGGCACCTTCCCAGGTGCACCCCGGGGACCCCTCCAGGCCCTCAGGTGAAGAGCTAAGAAAGAGCTACGCATCCGACTTTCAGTTATAAACAGTGTTTCCTTCCAACACACACAGTGTGTGTGTCTAGACATTTTTTTCCTTAAATTTTTCTGTAGTCTCTGAACTTTCCATAATGGTCTGAATTCAGCAATAGAAAAAAAGCATAAGTTTATGATATGCAGAATGAGGCCGATATGATGTCATTGCTTAACTCAAACTCCAGAGGTGAACTACAATTTCCCTGAATAGAAAGGAAAATGATTTTGCCTCTAAATTGGCTTATTTGGAATTAAAGCTCATTAGTTTCTTGTTGCTTGACTCTAAGTTACTTATTATGTCTTTATTTCCAGCCAACTCTTATCCTGGACTTCTGAACACAATCCTTTTGGTGCCTGTGAAATGTGGCCATTCCTGGGACCCACTGTCCAAGTACCTAAGAATAACGGGGAAGTAGCTCTGGGTAAAGGAAGAGGAGGTCACAGGGGGATGGCCTCCCCGCGACCAGGGCTGTCCCTCTGCACACCTAGCGTGGAAGGCCGTCAAGGGATCACTATTGCAGAAACAAACAGCTCATGAGTGTTATTGCCAAGAGCCCCTTTTCTGCAGGAAAAGCAGTCAGTGGCTCAGTGTGAACCAGGGTTTGCTGCTTGGCCACGCGACTCCCATGAAGCCCTGTGCCTGCCGTGTCCCTGTTGCCCGATACAGGCTGTTCGTTGGACGACGCGGCGTCCCCGACCCGCATTGTACTTGCTCACACCCCCGTTAGGTCTTAAAGTTGGCTTGTTTGCAGTGGTTCTTTTTACTGATGCACATGAGGCAGATTCTCTGGGCTGTGTGTTATTTTGGGTAAGTCCTTCCACACAGAAGCAGCCCTTTCTTGTTTTGATCCTGTGTGGCGTGTCGACAGGAGAATGGCCTACAAATTCCAGCCAGGAAAAAAAAAAAAGAGTCGGCCAATTACCATGCTAACCACTTGATTGAAATGGTTCAGTTATGAACGACCGTATTGTAAGTTCACACGGAACAAAGACTCCGTGTAAAATGCCTTCCAGGTTGAACATCCCACTAAAACATGTTTGAAGTAAGTAATAAATAAACAAAATCTCTACTTCAAAACACTAGAAGTAGGGATTAGAAGGAAACAGATAAATGAGCCCTTTGTAGAAATGATGCTTTCTCCCCTTTTGCACTGACTAATTGACAACCATGTGGGTATTTTTTTTTTTCCTTTCCAGAGAGAAGAAAAGATTTGAGTTGGCTCCTATCCCATTAGCGCAACTAGCTGGAGATAAGCCATCTGTCACCGCTGCTGCTGGCTTCAACTGCCACTCTAATTGACAGTGAACCCAGAGACCTGTAATAATTGTGGCTGTGCAGTGACTTGGGCAGGTAACGCCTTCCTTTAGGGTCCATCAAGCCCCATCTGTGCCCGCCCGGTGCCCCTCTCCTGGGACGCTGCTCTCCGGGAGGCTGCAGGGCTCTGCGCAGGGGGCACCTCGTTAGGAGGCTGTGCTGGGCCTGGGAAAGGCAGCCCGTGATGAAATCGAAACCTCCCACAACTTGTAAGAGTCTAGTCCTATCGCCGGGATTCACAGCATCTGTCAGTCAGCCCGAGCTGTTCTGGGGGAGATTTGCACCAACTGCTTTTGCTTGTTGTACTATTTTTATAATTCTTGTTGTAATACTTGTTTCCATAAGGGTTTTTTTTTTTTTGCTAGTATGTTTTGGCAAATTTACCTTAGTTTTCTTTCTTTTTTTTTTTTTTTTTTTCTTTTAATTTCTGGCTTCCTTTAAGGTAAGGGAAAGCATGCACATTTGAGATTGCCCTGGAAATAGTGATGAGGTCCTTAAAGATGGTGTAGGCTGAGGTATGTTTCGGCCACTGGAACCGCACGTGATTTGCAGAGTGGGCAGATACTGCAGAATACAACCTGAATCTCGTGCACGGGGCTTGGTTCCAGAGCTGTTTCTTTTACAAGTGATTTCCCAGCTTAACAATGGTCCTATTTTCTTGGGAAGTGGCACTGTTGTCCTCTGGGCTCAGAGATTATAGTCCTGCTGACATTTTCTTCAAGCTTCTTGGGGACACAGGAGTGACAATGGTGTGAAGGCCCGAGCCAGGGTGGCCAGTCCTCTGTGACAATCGAAGGTGTCCCTCCCTGCTGGCCGAAAGGCTGCTGGGTCCAGGTCTTGCTTCCTGGCTCAGGTGAGGGAGACCACTGCGATGTTTTATTCATCCCAGCTGCAATCTGCTGCCTTTGTTTGGAAAAAAAAAAAGTCTGATTACCTGTAATGTCCCTTCAGACTACGCTCTGTGTGTCTGAGGCATCTATTAACAAAGATCAGAGCTGCAGGTTCTCTGTGTGTCTCACTAGAGAGAAAATGTAAGGAAAAGACACCTCAGGGAGCTCTCAGGCCAGCGGGCTCCACGAGACCATCCTACAAAAACAAAGACGCTCACTCAAAACCAACTCTCGTTTTAGGCCACAGTTCTCCAGTGCTGCCTTCGATGACTCACTTGGGAAGCCTGGAGGGAAGTGCAGTCTCAGCCTCCCCTGGACCCACACAGGGACCCTGGGAGCAGACAGGAGGCAGTGGTGTCCTTCCCGCACTCCCTGTGCACGTCCCACTCAGCCAGACCAGCCAGGGCCTGCAAAGGAGGGTGTGGAATCCGGGCTGCGAGAGGTCCGGCTAGAGGCTCAGGAGAGGAAGGAAGCCCAAGGAGTCCAGGGAGAGGACAGAGAGGCTGCTCGGCAGGGCTACGCGGGCTGAGCTCACGGAGGAGGTGGCGCTGGCGCTGAGCTCTGTGGGGAGATTGTACGGTGTGAGATCGGGGATGCAGAGCTGCTCTCGTCTAAGCAGACTGACCAGCTGGGAAGTGGCCTGGGAAAGGGAGATTATCAAGGAAGACAGTGTCCTAGAGCAGAGCACGTGACCCAGAGAGAAGTGAGGAATTAGCTCCTGGGGGAGTCCAGGTAGATCCTACAAGGCACAGTGTCTGCCTCTACAGAGATTTGCACATTTTACTGAATTCCACCTGTAAACATTACATTAAGTTCCTCCATTATTATTATACTAAGAGGTCTCCTTTAAGACAGCAAAATTTAGCAGAAAAAGCAAACAAAAACTGGCAAAGAGTTCTCAGATAAGCTGGTTGGGTACATTAGGTCAAGCTTAACGTGAACATGAGAAAATACAGCTCACGTTTGACCAAAGGAAAGTTTTGATTTGGCTGTTTTTATTTTTTACAAAATCATTTGACCATTGAGTTTATATGACAAGTTTTTTATTTATTTTATTCGTTTTATTTATTTGTTTGTTGTTTGTTTTAGAAACGATATTCAAAAAAGTGATGGGTCCATTTAAAGTCAAACGTCAAACTGAGGCTTGTCCGAAAAGTGGGACTCCTGGTTAGGAAAGTCTCTTTCCAGAAAAGCCTGCTCCACGGTTTTTCTTTTCTTTTCTTTTTTTTCTTTTTTTCTGTCACAAATATTCTGTAAATGATACTCACAATTAGTCAATCCTCACATGAATGAGTGCTCTTGAGCTAATTTCATCTTGTGATTTTGCAGCACGAAGTTCAGATGCCAAACTATCCTGGAAGGCTGGTCCCACTGACGTTTGGAAGGAGAGACAGTCCTGATGACCTTCTCTTTCCATCAGAACGCTGCTCCTCAAAATAGTGTTTTCTAGGTCTTTGGTCAGTTCACTGCCTGTATCTTGGGGCTGACAGCACCTCTCTGAACATTTGGGGATAATTTTCTCTGTTAGGTTGCACCCCCTTATTTCATGCTAATCAGTTCTCAGGCCCTGCCAGTCCCACCCTGGGGTGTGTTTAAACTGCACCCCCTCCCGTAACCAGACTTAGCCAGGCTTAGACTCTCTCGTCCCGATTACTTCTCCCCCGTAAGCCGGTCCTCCCATCTCCTTAATCATTAACCTCGCAGTTTGGATCCCTTCCAATCTGTCTGCGTCTTCAGGACTGTAGAGGAAATCCAGCCCTCTAAAAATAAACAAAGCTTTCTGTGCGTTGAACTTCACAATAATCTGCACAATGAAATGTTGATGTTCGCAGTTTTGTCTTCTGCTCTGTCTGATGCCTACATTTCCTTAGACTCTTTTACTTTTTTACTTTAATTCACACATAATTTAAAATTATTAATCTATTCATGTAACAGAATTGCCTTGAAAACCCTATATAAGCAATTGTTTCTCTGGACAGTCTGTCAGGGGAAGAGAGAAAAGCAAATTTTTCCACTGGCTCCCGTCTCTCACTGGTCACACACACTTGCCTCGGGTGCTAATGCCCTGCACTGGTAGATTGTGTGACATCTCGCCCTCTGGCAGCAACAGGGCAGCCCCGGGCAGGGGTGAGAGACACACAGTGCTGCACGAAGCAAATATGAAGCAGGTTGTTGAGCTTGTGTAACACTGGTCTGAGCAAGAGCTGGGACAAGTGGCCACAGCTCCTCAGGGGAGTGAACCTTGGGAGAATGGCAGCATCTGACACAGGCGTGTTGTGGCCTAAGGGAGGAAACAGAAACAACACAGTGTGATAAGTACTTTGACAGTGTGTCCGTGAGATAGCACCAGAAAGCCCAAGGGGGCACCGCATCAGTCTGGAGGGGTGACAGAGGGGTTCCCAGCTGAAGCAAAGTCTCAAAAGTAGTGTGCCTGAGCCTGCATATGTAAAGAGAAGACAGCAAAGGAAAGAAAAATGGGAGACTTCAGAGAGAAACTTGGACCCTGCCAGGAGAGGATCTGTGTGTGCGGGGGGCCAAAAGCACGAGACGCTGTGCATATTTTTTTATTTTTTTTTACAGTCTGAAAATCTTCAGAGCATTAGTAAAAGACAGCCACATAGATCAAGTCAGTGTCCTTTCTGGGTCTCCAGTTTCCCTTTACTCCATTAGACATGCCAATTTCTATTACACGTGTCAGCATCACTATAGCGAACATTTTTCGTAATATCTTTAGACCCTGAGATCAAAAGTCTAATTAATGGTTTTTCCTTGTTTCTTTGTCTTCTAATCTATAAAATGAAAAATGGCCCAATTCTAAAGGGTAGAACTGGTTTACAGCCCAGAAGCTGAACTCATTTCAGCCCCTCCATGCCCTGCAGTGTGTATCACCTGCCTGTGCCTCAGCCTCAGGTGGGAGAAACTTGCGAACCCGACTTCCCTTCCCCACTTGCTGGGAAAGCGTCCCTGGCGGAGCATCTTCCGTCTGCTCACACCTGCTGCTGCCGCGGACCTTCCCTCACCTGTCAGCACCAGTCAGTGAGGGCTAACATGAGCCATTAAATCTTAAGCTGGCAGTATTCAAACTTAAATTTATTCCTTTTTGCAGCAATTTCAGGCACCAGCCACAAGAAGCAGGGGGGAATGCCTGTCACCTTCACCCAGGGGACTGCCTAGAGCACCACACCTAAGGCTGACCACTTAGAAAGGGAGGGTGGCCCTGAGACCCACTTTGGGTGCGTTCTGAATGAAGTACGGGAGAGCCATAAGTGTTCTATGAATTTAGTTATTTTTTCCACACTTCTTCATTGGCAAAATCCTCTTCTAAATCTGTCCCTCTGCAAATCTCCTTTGTTTCTCAGGACTGGTTGGCTTTTAAAAACTGATGTCTTTGAGATATAGTAAAGCCTGAGCATGGGTGGGTTGCCTCGAGCACCCACTGCTCTGGGGCTGTTGGCCCAGCTACAATTTGTCCTGTCACTCAAGAACCAGTTACAAGTGGCATTTGTTTGCTATTTTAAATTTTTGTGTAAGTCTGTACAAATAGGGCCTCAGGTTGCATGTATAGTACCGTAGCCTGTTTTCTCATGGTAAATATATTATAAATATGTTCCCATGTTTTTACTATTCTGTATCATGATATTAATGATTTGTGATATTCCATGTTCTGTCGTATTTCTACGTTATAATTTATTTCAACAATTCCCTGTTGTGCCTTTTCCTATTTAGTTTGTTTTCAATGCTTCATTGGGCCATTGAAACTTTTATTAATAGCATGTAGTTCTTTGCCTTCATCTGACTATTTCTTCATATAAATAATTTTATTTAGACTTATTGTGTCAAGAATACATATTTCCTAGGGTAAGTCATCAGGAAAACTAGTAAGGAGGGTTTTAGTGTAAGAGGCTTTATTGGACATCTGTGATTTACGGAACACTGTTGAGAAACAGATGAAATGTAGAATGCGATCTTGCCTGTGGGCATTTATAATCTAACTAGGGGAAAACATACATTTCTGTATATCATACTTACACACATATATACACAGACATATACATGACTTTTTCTCATGTATACAATATATACATGATTTTTCTTTAAGTTAAAAAAATAGATCCATGTGAACAAGATAATTCACTGTGGCAGAAGCGGTCCTCATACTCTGCCCTGATCTACTTTTAAGCATCACTGAGCACCTCTGTCTCTTTGTAATTCATATGCCAATAATACACAAAATCAATTATATTTATTTTGCCAGATCTTTTTCTTTCATCCATCTTGATGGCTCTGAACTCCTGTCTACCAGAACGACTGTTGTTCACGTCTAAATAACTATCTCTTGATTCTAGGTAAAGAATTTTTACCTAGTCACTTCAATATAAAGGGTTTTAACCTTAAGGAGTTCATGGATAAATTTCAGGAGGGATCAGTGAATTTGAATGGAAAAGAATGTTTTTCATGTTCACTGGCCTCCATCTGAAATTTAGCCAACAGACCACGGGCATATACAATACGATTGATTTTCTTTGAAATCTTATTGTATATTTGTGTGCACATGTGTGTATGTGCATAGGTATGTGTCTATTCTAATAAGGGGCAAGCAAGTTTCACCAAATTGCCTGGTGGACCCAAGCGCATCCCAATATGGGACCGTCTACCCTAACCAGCCTTCCTGACGCTCCTCTGTGTGACCTTCTCCCGTCACCGTGCACCTAACACCGCCCGTAGCCTGCTTTTGCTCTGCTGTTGATAGGACTGTTTTCCCTGTCAGACCATAATATTCTTAAGAGCAGAGGCACATCTTCATTTTACATCTCTGGCTCACAGCTCAAAGTGAAACATGAATTAATCATTTAATACATGTTTATTGAACTAAACTCAGTGGAAACAAATCTTCAGGAAAGGTTTTGAAGTGTGACGGGATTTATCGGGGGCCTTGGAAACAGAGGATTTGGGCTGGCTGGGGGGGGGGTGCAGAAGGCAGATGCTGGGTGACGGTCCCAGGTGAGCTTTGCACGTGGTACGAAAGAGGGATGAGCCAGGTGACAACCGGCAGGCTCCGATCCTACAATTTCGGGTAAGATGACGAAAGGCAATTAGCCCACCATGAAAGCACATGGATGTGGTTGGTACCTCAGTCCCTTTATGAAAGTTTCAGATTCAGGAACTAACTTCAAAATGGCCTTTAGCGTTGTATGTTTCTGAAGGGACAAGTTAGTGGTATCAGTTACACATTTTTTTTAAAAATTCAGACAATTGCCCATTATTGTCACCTACAAAAGCATTATTAAAGTATGCACTATGGAATAATTATCATGAAAATTGTTTATCTTAAGCAATTATTAGGGAAATGCTGGATTCTGATATTGAAACAGGATTCTTTATGTTGACATTCTCTAAGTCTTGTTCGTGCCAAGGTTTATCACGAGTCTCTGAGAGACGGATGATGAACAGCGACTCACTCAAGTTTACGTGGGTCGGGAAGATTTTCATCCCTGGGCATCTCTCCGGGCCAGTGTTTCTTAGAATATTCTTTGTGCAATGCCTCCTATCCCTTCCTTTCCCCTGTTTCTACATGCTAAATGTAGAGTATGTTTATTTATAGAATGGTGAACACTGGTGAGCCTTGGAAAATGAGAACAGGGCAAAAGGACTGCTGAGCTATTTCTGCTCCGTTTAAACCGGCAAGTGTGGCTTCTCACTATAGTCCCCTATCAATATTTCCTAACGTGACTTGTAGACATTTTCAGATAAAATATTGGGAATAAAATGGCCAATGATCAGGGAACTACAGTACCCATTTCATCCAGAAGAGTTTCTGGTTGTAGGTAGGTAGGCTCTGGTTGTAGGTAGGTAGGTTCTGGTTGTAGGGAGGTAGGTTCTGGTTGCAGGTAGGTAGGTTCTGGTTGTAGGGAGGTAGGCTCTGGTTGTAGGTGGGTAGGTTCTGGTTGTAGGTAGGTAGGCTCTGGTTGTAGGTAGGTAGGCTCTGGTTGTAGGGAGGTAGGCTCTGGTTGTAGGTAGGTAGGTTCTGGTTGTAGGTGGGTAGGTTCTGGTTGTAGGTAGGTAGGCTCTGGTTGTAGGTGGGCTCTTAGTGAGAGAAGACCACCACCCAGCTCAGCGGAGGGCAGCAGCTGGGTGTTCCTTGGAGGCCTCCCACCAGGACCACTTGGTCTTGGAGACACAGATGAGAAAGAAAATGTGAGCACTGAGCACCAGGAACACATCTGATTGCTGCTTAGGGAGAATATTGTCTGTTAATTCCATCATTTTTCCCTGGAACATAATTATAGGCTAGTTACTAAATCTTTATTGTTGCTGCTGCTTAAATATGGCAATAATGTGATTTGTCATATTTGAAAGAGAATATTTAAATTACTAAAAAATGTAAAAGAATGTTTAAATTGCTTTTAAAATATGTTATGTCCACCATGTCACTGTTCTTGCTGATGAGAGATGACTTTTACCTTCTTACTTAGAAGGAAATCTCAGAAGCAGATGCACATCCTAATATAATTATTTGGAAGCTCCATCCAAACATTTTTCAGAACACATATTTAGTAACATCAAATAAAAATAGAAGCATGGTTTGTAAGATCCCCACTAAGAACGGCACCGCAGGTAATATTAGAGAGGCGATGATTAGTTAGACTAATCTAATCATTTATGGAGAAGTGGTAGCAAGCTTGGACCAAGAGGTTCCAAGTGAGAAATAGATTTAAAAGATTTTATTAGCCTTCATTTGTAAAAAAGTCTAAATTTTCCTTCAGATCAGTGCAAAGTTTTTCTTAACCCTGTATTTCTATTAGCAAAAACAGAAACAAAATTAAGACAGACAGAAGAGGGACCTGGGCGTGGGTCCTGACTTCTTTACCGAGTAGCCATGTGACCTTGAGCAGTCATCTCAAGTCCTCTGAGTTTCAGCTTCATGGCCTCTAAAACGTAGGCGACAGTGACACCAGAGGACAGCTGTGTAATTAGAATTTCCCTCAGCTTGGGTCCCCCACCCCCACCCTGGACTGAGCTTCATTGTCTCCTCCCCAGACTGTGCATCCCCTCCCAGCCTGTGTCCCTGTCCTGCTGGGCCCTCCCTGGTCCCATGTCCTCTGCACCCAGCCACCCCTGCTATGTCCTCAGGTTCCAGCTACTCACGGCGTCCTGAGCGGAGCCTGCTCTGGCCTCCTGGGCATTTACGCCGTTCAGTTATTCTCCTGGACCTCCACGCACTCCTGTGACTGTCTCCCCGTTGTCCTTTTTCATTTAATCCCACGAGGCGGCAGATTCCTGGACAGGAGACTCTGCTCGCTCTCCTCCGCACTGCCCAGCTCGGGGCTGGTGGGCAGCAGGCTCAGACACCTGGGCAAACAGAGGAGTATTTTATAACACACTCCCCCAGGGTCAGGGCCTGAGGACCTCTAGTAAACGCTCCTGTTGAGTGGAGTTATTCATTAGGAAAGAGAAAAATACGAGTGATATGTGCAGAGTCTTCAAGTTGATAAAGAACTATGCACAGAAACAATGTTATCTAGAAAAGTGTCACAAGCCACAAATCAGATTATTTTCAGTAGCTATGGTGACAAAAGGGACTTTGGTGACGATAGATCAGGGTGGAGCCACCTGGAAGTACAGAGGAGCTCAAGGTAAGGAGTGGATTAGTTACAGAAAGATGAAAGGCCAAAAAATTTAGGAAAGTCATAGGTCAAAATAGGATAGGGAATCAAAGTTGACTAAACAGCAACAGAAGACAAAAGAGTCGAAGGTCAAAGAATAGTCAGTTAGGCAGAAACCCTAGACACAACATTAAGGGCAAGAAATTCACTCGAAACTTGCACACAGGCTATCTAGGCTGGGCTTCTCCTTGTCCTCCTGCAGGGACCACGTATGCTTCCCCAGCGTAGTGTCCCACCAGCCTGGACGCTTTAGGTTGGTATTGACGCTGCCACTTCCACTGAAATGAGTTTCTGATGGCCGCAGCAAGACACTTTCATAGCTTCCCAAATCACTGCATTTTCATTTGCTTACATTCAACCCTTCTCACAGTTGATAATACTGAAGCTCAGAGAGGTGGACTGATTTGCCTTAAATGTTCATTTCCATCTTCAACAAAAACAGGGGTTATTGAGTTTCTATTATAGATGTCAGACACTGTTCTAGATCCTGAAGATGCAGTAATAAACAGGGCACACTCAGTTGTGGACCTGCCGCACTTAGGCTCCCAATTTATCTCAGATCTGAGGAGCCGCAGGATGAAATTCAAGCTCAGGTCTTCTAAGATGAAACCATGTGGGCATTTCCCACACATACCACCTCCCACCTCCACTGTATTTTATATTGTTCTATGGTTCATTAAACAGATAATGCTCCTAATATTTACTTTCATAGATCTTGACTTTTCTGCAGGCATTTTGGATGATCCAAGTGGTAAAACTATTTCTTCTCTCCATATGAAGCTGTCAAGGTTAATGCTTAAAAGGTTTATGTTAATATATTCTGGGTTTCTCACTCTTCCCGTGTCCACAGGCACAGTTTCACTTGCGTATTTGAAATGCACATTACGTGTAATGCAAGTCAAATGCCGTTTGCCAGAGCACAGGGACCTCCGGGAGGTGCTGTCCAGATGTTGTAATAACAAGAGTCTATCTTAACATTTTCTAAAAGTCCTATTAATGGAAACTAATAGTTCATCTCTGAGATAAATACCCAGGATAGCCGAAACTTATATTAAGAAGTCCCTCAGTCTTGCTGGAAAGAGAAAGCCTCCATTTAATTCTTCTCAATTTTAAAAAAAAAAAACTTTCAGTAAAAACTAATTTTTTTAGGTGGAAACCAATAATTATAATTGGTTTGCAATTATAATTATCAGTTGTTCCCATCACCCAAATGCTGACTCAACAGCTAGATCACTATCTTTTTGAGATTAGCTGCACATTTAAATGATTATTGATCAAGCACTTGAACCAAGCCTTAGATAAAAATGGGTCTTTGAAAATACAGCTTGAAAACTGAATTTATGCCATTGATTAAAGAACCCACTAGAAATAAAATTAAGGTTTTGCTTGTTCTACTGATTTTTGACCATAGTTCTGTGAGGCACTGATATTTCTGTTCTGAGATTTCATCATGGAAACAGAAACTCTTGTGCACAGTACTCCTTGTTTATATAAGAACTTACATTAAATTTACTCTGTTTCTGTAGTAGAACTGGGAATGATTTTCAAGTGTTTATGCAATAAAATTAAAGATACTTATATATGTAATGAGGCAAAGTTAGTCAAAACCAGGAGATCTGAATGAGTAAACCTGATTTTAGGCTGTTTGTTAATAAAAACAAACTATAGATGATTGACAAGATCAATACTGTGCTGGAAAATCCTTAAAGTTGAAATAGGTATCAAAAAAATATGTAGCACTCATATAATTCAGGTGGCCCTGACTGTTATCAAATGATGCAAATTGAAATAAACTCACATTCCCGAAATTTAGTGGTACCTTCTTCTGTAGAGAACTGAGTGTCAATTGTTTTTGTGGCAATGCAGAAGAAACAATTTCGGGAAAGTGATTTTCCGTGTCTGAAGATTTCTTTGACCCAAGAACACGAATGTTATAACAAATTTTTGAATCCATGGAAGCTTGGATTTAATCCTTTGCTAGGCTGAGAAATAGTGATTGTTATTGGGTATATTCACTGAATAATATATTGGAGATTTTTTTTTTACATTAAAAAAATTTGTAATCAGAATTAACTTGGATCCTAACCTGAGTAATTTAATATAACTCCCTATTATTAGAGTGAAGTTATTTATTTCATGAAGCACCAGTGGAAATGGTAGCAGTGGCTCTATGATGCTCTGAGGCATCCCCCAGCCAGGAAGCTGGGGACACGAGAGACACGGGAGCATTCTTCCCTTGGCTGCTGCAGTGACAAGGGCAAGACACTGGAATCCAAGGTCGGGGAGACATCCTGAAGGAGCTCTCCAGAGGAAAAGACCTGGAGTCACTCGATCTGGAAGCTGAGGGCAGCATTTAGCTTTTGTCTCATACCACTGATCCCAGTTGGGAAGAGGAATGGAGTCGGCACCCAGGAACGAACGGTAGGTAGCAAGTGGGCCGCAGACAGTCTCCCGCTGCGTCAACGTCAGGAATCATGTGGTTCTCACTCACAAGTGGCCCTAAAGCAGCTGGGACTGCCCACTCTGCCCACTGCCTTGGATTGGTTATGATGTGTGCATGTGTGTGTTAGTAGTAGTTTAGCAAATGCAGACAGTTACAAGGAGGTAGCGGGGGTCCCTTTCTTTTAGAGAAAGGATATTTATCTTTGAGTATTAAATATGTGTCATCTATTCCCTTCCATGTGGAATTAATATTGTCTATGAAGTTGTTAGACTCAGTAATGTGATGTGTTGTTAGGAGTGGGTCTCAGGGTGAATCTGTCTTTTATGATATAGCAAAAAATACCTTTTTAGTTATCTTCATATCAGGTTTGATAGCTGTGACATTTGTTCCTCAAATAATAATATATTTAAGTAAATTATTTATAGCTGGAATGGATTCCAATTTTTCAGAGACCAAGAATGCATTCTTAATACAAAATAAAAGCAAAACAAAACCCTTGTAAGATGAAACAATGTATTAACAGAATGTACTTCTGTGCAAATGGATTGGCAAAAGTGTGGCAAATTATTTTAAAATAATGCTCCCAAGTAACCAATCTAGTCTTAGAGGCTTAACAGAGTGATGGACTCCAGGAGGGGTCCTTAGTCCTGCTGCTGTGTCCTGACCCTCCCAGCCTCAGCTGGCACCCAAACAGCTGCCACTGACATTGTCGAAAGTCTATATCTCCCAGAACCTTAGAGAGTCTGTATCGCTCCGGAGATAACCCAAGTCACAAGCTAAGCCCTCCTCCTTCTTTCCTGCTGGAGGATGTGCAAGGTGTTAAGTCATTAAGTCAAATTCAAAGGGAGACCTGGCATCCAGATTGGGGCACGGTGGGGACCTGGGGGCTAGGACCTCCTGGACGTGAGGAGGGGTTTCCCACTCAATCCCCACGACACCCTCCGTGTTGTCGAGGCTGGGGCTGGCCTCAGTGTGCACTTGGCCAGCTGCATTTTCTAAGTTGTGCAGCTGTAGCAACGCTGATTAACACGGCCTTACACGGGGCCCTGAAATTCAGACTACCTTTCTAGGACCCCCCAAGATTGCTCCTGCTCACCAAGCCATGGTGACTGCAAACACTTAGAGTGTCACAAGGCAGCCCCCCTGGCAGTTCTGAGGGCTTTATGTTGATTAACTCGTTGACATCCTGGCCATCCTTGGTGCGCTGGTGCACCCTCACTTCACCAAGCAGAATCAGTCACTTGCGAGAGGATGATACACAGGGATCATGTTTCGGAAAGCAGAGTCTTTTGTAGGATACATTATTTCTTGCCACGTCCTGCCAGTCATCAGAAGATGTAGACCACACCTCAAGCATGGAACACGGACCATGGCGCCTGGGTCTCCTGCTCACAGCGCTTTTACATGGCAACATGGTGAGAACGAAAAAAGAGATACAAAAAAAATCAGTGTGTAAAGCAAAAAATAAAAAGAAAAAGAAAAAGAAGAAGAAGAAGAAGAAAGGTTAAGAGCAAGTACGGGTAGAAAGGATAGAAGAGAATCCAGATACACCTACAACCTGCACAGGGAGGAAAATCTGACCGTAAACGTGTTTCTCAATTTCCTTAAAAGCCCAGTGCACAGTAGTTAGCTCACTGATCCTGGCTGAATAACTTCATTAGCTAACATAGAGGCGAAATCTCTCTGTGCAGCAGATTATAAGACAGGTGTATGTATCCTCTGTCTTCATGGAATTTTTCACACATTTTTTCACCACCATCATTCAATACCATTATCACTATTATGATCATTGCTACTATTGTTGCCTATAAATCTTTTGTGACATTCTATTGGCTGTAGTCACTTACTCCTTCAGTGTTTACTGGGCTTTTACCAGGTCCCAGGATTGTTGCACACAGAGACAAACAGGACTCAGTTCCTGCCATCAGAGTCTGCTGGACAATATATGGACATAACCAAATGCTTCTAAAATAACACAGAAGGACAGAGATAGATGGATCCTACAAGACCTGCAAAGAGCGGATGTGTAGGGAAGCACTTCCTAGAAGTGAAAACTCTAGTTTTCACTCTAGCTTTAAATGCCAACTAGAAGTCGATTGTTTTTAAGAGAAAATGGGAAACCATCCAGAGGGAAGAAACTGAGAGCTGAGAAATAGTAGAATGTGGGAGAGGAATCACACAGGAACTAGCTTGCTGTTTCTGGGTCATAAGAAACGAGGTGGAGGAGGACGCACTGTCACTGCTGTGGACGTAAGCAGGTGCAGGCAGAGGAGCGTCTTGCAGCCCAGGCTAACTTGGACGTAATCTCCGGGCAATGGAGTGCTGCCGAGTGCCTAAGCTTTTGTGGAACTTGCTTCCAGACTTTCCTGCCCAATTCACTAAAGTGGAATGCCCAGCACTGAGCACGGAGGGACCATGCAACATTGTGCCCTGATGGCCCTGCACCCCGTGGTGGCCTGGGGTTGGTCTGATACCCACCCTCAAAGAGCCTCTGTGTCCAGCGTGCAGATCTTCATACAAAGCAAATGCTGCCATCGTGGGAATAACACTCAGATTTCCCCGGGCTCCCCAGTTACCGCGTGGGAGTCAGCTCTGCCCAGAGAAGCTGACTCTAGGAGGTGTGTTATTACAACGCAAGCCAGATATGAATATTTAACCTTTCTGATTCTGAGTGATTGAACAGATGCCTCTGCAGTGTCTGAGGAGCTGTGCTCCTTCTGGGCCTGATAAAAATAAGCATTGTTTCCACATTAGTATGCAATAATGGTAGAAATAAGGACGGCTATTCATACCTGGCTAGTGTTGTCTGCATCAGGGAAAGGTCTCTACAGAATCTGGAAATGAGAGAGAAATCACCACCAACACAAACCAAAGCAAGAATAAACACAAAGCCCCAGGCGCATGTGCCAGTCAGCACTCAGATGACAACGCTGGCACCCAGGCAGCTGAGTCACCCACGACAGTGTGGCTCATGGCCCAGATGTTGCTGGGGAGGACCATCTACAGGATTCTTTTAGCGCATGGTATGTTAGCATCCCATTTTAATGAATTCCATAAATAAAAGATGATGAAACACCTAAGTTTTGCGAACTGTGTAAGGGTAGCTTTATCTCACGAGCTGGCTGCAAGATTCCTATAGCCAGTTTTCTTTCCCTCCTTGGCCTTATTTTCTGAAATAATGTTCTCACATTTAGTCATATAGGAAGAGTGTGCCCTTTCATTATAAAAGTGATAGTATTGAATCTATTTTTCACATGTCCTAAACTTCCCCTGTTATGCCAGAGAAATTGATCAGCTCAGGTAATGGAAACCTGCCTCGCGTTTGTACCATAGAATGTGCTGCTTCCTTCCTGTGGTTGGTCGTAACCCAGGTAACTGAGCACAGAAAACTACCAGCAGAATAATCAACTATGGAGAAAAAGTCTGTTTATATCTTTCTAGGGAAGCATTCAAATAAGTGATTTTTATTATAGATGCATGCTTAGTCATGTCAATTTGAGCATTTGACAATTCTTTACCAAGAGAAAGAAATTCAATTATACAAATAATTGGAAAATGGGGTGGTGCCTTAGTTAGTCATACCCTTGAGGGTTCCATAAATCTGGACCACAAATTATCAGTGTCCTCAAAATAGCCCTCACTTTATGAGTAGATCGTTCTTTGTGGTAGGCAACCTCTGCAAATGCCCCCGGCCATTCTGACCCATGGTGTCATCTCCTTCCCCTTCAGGGTGGGCTGTCTAGTGGCATAAGGCAAGGGTGGTGGGACGTCACTCCTGAGATGAGGTTATCTTGTTTGCTCTCTCACTTGCCGGCTGTCACACTGTGGGCTGCAGCTGTGCAGGGACCCACAAGGCAAGGAGCTGAGGCCTTAGTCCAGTAGCCCAGCAGCACCTGAATCCTGCTGTCACCACTGAGTGAGCTCAGAAGCAGATCCTGCCCTCGCTGACCCTTGAGAGGACTGCAGCCCCGACTGGCACTTTGGTTCCAGCCCCCAAGACTCAGCCAAGATGAACCACATTCCTGATAATGAATGTGTGTTGTTTTAAGCCACCAATTTGTTATGTAGCAAAGGATGATTTAGTTATTAAATTACTCTGAAGATCTTCCAAACATACTATTTGAAGGTCATCCTGAAAAATACATTTCATGAGCAATACACAGAACTAGGATGGAAACTGGAAAGCACTTACTGACAACTAGACAGATGCAAGTTGAAGAGGTTAACTCACAGAAGCAGAGAGGAGAACACTGGTTACCAGAGATTGGGGTGGGTGGGGCAGATGTGGGTCAGAACGTCAGTCAGACGGAGGGAGTAAGTTCAAGAGATCTGTTGGACAACATGGTGACCATAGTTAATAACAATGTATTGTATTCTTGGAAACCACCAAAAGAGTAGATTTTAAATGTTCTTACCACAAAAATGATAAATATGTAGGGTTATAAATATGTTATTTGGCTCTGTTCAGCCATCCCTCAATGTATATATTTTTCAAAACATTATGTTGTACATGATAAATGTACACAAATTTTATGTCAATTAAAAAATAAATCAAATAATTAAAAATATGCATATAAATCCAGATTATAGGACATTGCTTATGTGTTCAATAAAAATGGGCATGATTAAAAAAAGTTGGAAAGTTTTCTCTAATATGCAAGACCTTAGATTAGGGGTTCACAAATTATGGCCCTTGGGCCGAGTCTTCCCACATCCTGCTTTTACAGATAAAGTCTTATTGGAACACAGCCGTGACCATTTTACTGACGTATTGTCCATGGCTGCTTGCGCTTGAAAACTGCAGAGATGAGTAGTTGCCACAGGGGATGTATGCAAAGCAAAGCCTAAAATACTTACTAAAATACTATCTGATTCCTCAAAAAAAAAAGTTTGTTGCGCTCTGCTGTAGCTTAAACTTACTTCAAAGAAACTGCACATATTCCAGTTGAAGAATATCATCACATGTGCAAGGGTAAAGGAAAAGTCAGGCTCTGGGAACACATGCAGTGACATATTTGAGTGTGAACCGCTATTAGTATTTAGACGTCCCCACTGTGATTCCCCCCCCCCCCCCAGCTGGTGAAACCAGCCCTGTTCTGGTCATATCTTCATTCAGGAATCCTAAATGTTTTAACAAAGTATTGCTTTGTTTCATCTTATATTCCCAATTAAATTGCCAGCCCTTAAAAAAAGAATTTTAAAGCCAACATGGATCCGACAGCTTATTAAAGTCCAGCATCTTCTCTTTACGGACGAGGAAACTGAAATCTGGAGGCATCGTACCACCTGCCTAATGTGCACACTACGTAGTGGTGGAGGGTGACACGGAAGTTCTTTCTCCGTTCTTGTGACTTCCTACCTTGCTCTCATTAGAATCCGGTATAGCATCTCACAGTCTACGAAGTGCATGCTTAATAGCCTCCTCTTAAGAAAATTCTGCCACACCTACGGTGATAGTTGCTGTTAGCACTCGCCCAATAGCCATGTGCTCTTGCTTCCTGCACTCCTCTCTTGAGCGCGGGCCCATGAGACTGAAGTCAGGCCAATGAGAAGCAAAAGTGGCAACAGATACTCCTGGGTTTGCCCTTCTTCACTACACGGGTACCCTGAGGGGCCCAGGGCTGCCGACGGCTTAACTGCACAAGGAAGCCACCTTCTGCTTAGCAGGGAGCCCACAGCAGAAACACTGCCCCTCATCCACTGGGATGCGAATGAGAATTAAAGACGTGCTGTATCGAGTCATTGATGTTTCAGAATGTGTTTGTTATTTGTAATATGCCTGCTATTAATATGATTATCTGCCATTTGACAACCATTTTCAACTAGAATTAAAAAAAGAATGAAGGCATAAGCCAAACAAAAACTTTGAGCAGTAAAAATAAATATTACAAGGTTATTCAAGGTCATTAACCTTCCATAAAGCAATTTGTCTGCTCCTTCTCCAAAGCCAAATTACACATGCTTTGTGCTCAAGTGTAACTATCATACAAGTGCCACAAGGAGATGTATTTTGATATATTTTGTTCGTGCATTTATCCTCAGTAGCACATAGTAGCCACCAAAGAAATTTCGTAACATATGAAAATAAACTTCATGATCTGATTTCCCAGCCAGTAACATATTAAAAGATACAGAGCAGTGAAAAATACAGGG
>CM052437.1:2318553-2336365 GCA_028533085.1 Varecia variegata
ATGTGAGAAGACGTCAAGATGAGTGCAGAATAGTGCACTCTGAGAACTCCAGGTACAATAAAAGTCTCTCGCCTGAACTACCTTCTCCTGAGGTGCTGGTTACCTGTGGCTGTCCAGCACCTGCGAGGTCCCAAGGCCAGCTGCATGCTGACCTCTCAGCCAGCAGCTACCCAAGGGCACCCAGGCACATTTCTGCTCTCACCCGTTTGGAGATGAGCTTAACAAGGGGCATTTCTTGCTATTCACAAGCCTGCTTGTGCCAGGGGTTCTTGTTATTCTGTAGTGTAATTGAATATCAAGGAAACCAATTAACTATGAACATTTTTTAAAGATGCAAATTAAGTATGAGCAAAACAACTGTAAAAGTTTGGAGACAGTGCCCCAAAACTGGAAGGATTATGTTGTCAAGTTGCTTTGCGTTCCATTTTAAAGCATCAAATCTGGAAATTATATATAAAGCATTATGCTTGTGCTTTATGTAAGAAAAATGATGCTCAACTCCAATTAACCGATCTATGCTCAAAGAAAAGCTCTTGGCCCTGCATCAGAACTTTGGCAAATTAGTGTCAATTTATATCTTTTATGTGATAATAAAATATTTAGGATGGCAGGGACTAGAAGAATAAACAAAATGATAGACTGCATAGGCTTTCCAAGAAGGAATTCTTTCTTTCCGTCACTTGGGACCTAGAGAACTTGGAGTTTAACCTCTAATTGCAACGGAAACTTGCATAACTCTACAAGAAGCAGGGGGTGATCAGGACTGACAGCCAGCTGTCATGGAAAGTGAAAATCTGAAGAAACTGAAAAGTGACAAGACCTGTTGATTGACTAATTATGGAGGCAGAGTTAAAGGAATGAGTCAGGAGTGTGTAAATTACGCCACATTGAACTGTTAAATACATTCAAATGTTGAGGCTGATGCTATTTGTTATGTGACGTAAGGGGAGGAGAGGGTCATTTAAACATAATAATAAACACTTTGCACTATGTTTATATGGAGTAGACCCTTGTGGCAGGATTCCCTCCTTTTCTGTCTCAAAATTTATAACTCAATATTACAGCAGGGGCCATATATATATTTATATATATTTGTACATATACACACATATGTGAAAGCCAATATGCAATATATAAATATATGTCATATATATTTATATTTAAATACATGATGTAACATATATTTTTCAGAATCATTTTACACCACAACTCCCCAGACAAATGGATCAAGGGCATTTGCATCATTGGAAACGGATAGAAATATCCTAGAACAAAGACCTCATTGTGCAACTTTCTATATTAAATTTGATCTCCTAAATAAATCTACAGTAGATAATAGCCTTGAAAGCCAAACTTTATATAGTAGAAAAAATTTTATTTCTTCTAAATTTCTACTGGTTATTTTGAACATTAAATACCTAAATTTGGAGAATCAAAGAACAAGGATGTTATGATATAAGGGAAGTTTCCACCACAGAACAAGTAGAAATATTGAGCAAAATATACAAATACTTCATTTTCCAAATTTCTGAGATTGGGCAAAGAACCGTCCTTCGAGCAGAGGCCAGCTGGCGTGAGCGTGGCGGAGGAGAAGACAGGGAAGAGGGAGAGGACAGGAAGGACACGTGTCTGACCTGAGTGCCCTCGTCTGCCGCCCCCCAGCCCACCCCACACGGGCCCAAACCTGAAGCAGGACTGGAAGCATCGGGAAGTGGGGAATCCTGGAGGGAGGGCAGGGAGGTGACTCCACACTGCCGGGGCAGAGCCGGGGCACGTGTCAAGGTCATGGGCAGCCTCTGGACAGCAAGGATGAGCACAGAGGGGTGAGGGTGTGGAGCAGGCCGGCAGACAGGCCCATGGAGGGTCGTGGGTCGGCCACGGCCAGCAGGGGAGAAACCCCGTAAGGACCCTGTAAGGCACAAGCAGAGCAACGGAGATGGGAAGCCCAGTACGAGGCAGGGGCAGTGGGGGGGGACCCTCGGAAGGTCCAAGTCAGGAGCAAGGTGCAGCAGGCCACTGAGGCACAGGTGCACAGGTGCACGGGCAGGCAGGGCGGTCGGCAGCCTGGGGGGCCATGGCAGAGGTGCTCGGTGAGCACCAGCCCTGGGCACTTCAGATGCAGGCACCACCGGCAGAGGTCAGTGCCCAAGGACCAAGCAGGAGGAGCTACAGCTTACAAGGTCCAGCGGGAGCCCGGAGAGGAGGACATAGCGCTCGATCCCCTTCTGTCACTGCAGAGAGGGCAAGTCAGCCGCCCAGTGTGCCCACGTGCCATCTGGGGAAGGGCAAGGATGGGGGAGGAAAAATGAAAGACAACTTTAACTTTCCTGGTGTGGTGGGATGGCCGGAATCTTCCCTCACCTACAGGATGAAATTTTGGAATTGCAAAGAATGCAACTAGCGCTGGAATTATTCCACACTGGCAGGAAAGCGCAGCGTTCTCAGCCACTGGCGGGAAGAAGGGAGCACATCTCAGAGGGCAAATGGGGGAGGAAACATAAACAAAGCCAAGCTAGGAGGAAGACTCTCCCTCAAGGTGAGGTTCCACTCTACGATTTCTTAAGAACTAAAAATCTGGCTTTGGTAACACAGTCTTGCTTCTTCCGTGTTCTGATGCTGGGAGGAGAATGAGTAGGAGTGGACACCTGCCTCCACGGTCACTCCCACGGCTAGACAGCCTCCCGTTCACAAGCCCCCCGTGTAATAGTCGGGGGCAAACTCACGGAGCAGGGAAACTGAGCAAACCTTCTCCTCTTCCCACCAGAGCATGGTGGGAGGGTGCTGGGGAGAGGGGTCCATTCCACAAGGACACGGGGGCAGGAGGCTGGAACAGGGCGCTGCTCAGGAAGAGGCAGAGAGGGCTGGAAAAATGACTTCCAGGGATGGAGGGGAACCTGGGGGGACCTTCTCGTGAACGCATCTCCCAGGGCAGTGGAGTGGGACGCCCCAACGGAGAAAAGGCTTCAGCAGGGACGTGAAGGCAGAGTCCAGAGTGGGGAGGGAAGGCCAGGGTGGGCAGGGAGGAGCGACTGCTTCTGAATCTCTAAGTGAGCAGTGACCTCTGAACTGGAGGAAATAACCAGAAGTTTGGAAGCTTAATCTCCAGTTACCAGACCGGTGGGATTCAATTTACAATGATGTAGCCCTTAAAATGAATGTTACTATACTTTGCAATCACAGGCTGGTGAGGTTTGCGATGACCAGGTATACCTGGACCGATTCCTGCTTAGTCGTGGAAGATTCTCAGCATGCTACGTTCCCTCCTGAATGCTGGAACAGGGGCGGTGTCGACCCAGGTACCTATCTTCTCTAAAGTCTGAGCACAAGCAGAAAACACACCTCCCAAGAAGAGTCATCCTCTGTCTTTGGCCCTGAGGAGGTGCGCCGGGAATTAAATAATCAAAGACAGAATCTCTTGCTAATACACTGAGCACATTCTAGGTAAGCCCAGGGCCTTTAGGTCAAAAGTTGACCATAGTTAATCTATTTTTATACAGATACTGACATTGCTAAATTTTCAAACCTCCATGTGCAATATTTACATAAAAATGAATCTGCACAGCTGCTCTAAATGTGATATGTATTTCCCAATAAATATTTCATACAGAGGCATGTATATGATGAAAGAGGATAAAAGAAAGTTGTAACTCTAGGTAAAGGATTAAGATAAAGGAATCAGGGTGCGGAGGACAGCTCATGGGATCAGCGCGTGTCACGACGCCCTTCTCTATTTTATGTAAAACCCAATAAAGATGCCTGACATTCTAGTTAGCCACGGCGTTCAATGGCCAGTGCCCATGTAGCATCCCTCTGTATTATTTTCTGTAATAATCATGATAATTTGCAAAGCCTTTGGGTGACATTTTAGAATATTATTTATTATATGATGAAATAAGAAAAAAGATTATTTTGGTTCATATCAAGCTCTTCTTTGGGTCTCAGTGATTTTAGGCATAACAGGGCTCACATTCCAGCTGTCCCACTTAGTACTGGCCTTGGAAACATATAATATCTTTTCTAAAGTAAAGTGTCCTTATCAGCCAGGTGGAGATAACAAAAGCACGGACCTCATAGGGCTTTGTGAGAATGAAAATTAATGTTATATAACCATTTACAAAACGACTGGTGCATAGTAAGAGGCTAATAAATGTTAGTCATTATCATCATTCTTGTTATTACATTGAATCAAATAATTGTGTCTAAGGTAATTATAAGGCACAAAATCACCCACTAAAAGCAATGATGTAAGCCTAATCTAAATCCTAGCTTCCAAATGTTTGACCTGTCAGAGAAGACCATGAGGATTTTGTTTTCATATCATTTATATAAACAATTATTACTAACGTTATTTAAAATTTTATTATTATACAAACTTGGAGTGGTCAGCTGAGCTTTCAGGATACTCCTGAATTAAGAAAAGAATTTTCCAGTCACTTAAACATTGGTGCAGCATGTTCTGGAAAGGCAAGACAGTTAAGGAAGGGAGAACTGAAGGATTTGTACACTGCTTCAAGCTAAGACAGGGGCATAGCGGCGAGGAGGTGTTCACTGCAGCTTTGGCTGGATTCACTCAAACGTGCTTGGACCCCAGTGCTTGAGGAACATCTAGATGTCTCTCAACAAAGGGGACAAAAATTTGTAAAAACAAAACTTATATTTTGAGTCTCTCCAAGAACTATGCTCACTAGAACCTAGGTTGTCTAAGACTGGCCTTAGGAATCATGACCACTCGGTGCCGGGGGTGGAGATTTTCCGACTCAGACGAGCAGAGACCGGGACCAGCGGGTCCAAGGCAGCAGTGGAGAACGGCAGCTGCCCGGGGGACAGACAGCAACTGCCAGGCGGGGGCTGAGTCACAAGGAGCCCAGCAGGAGGGAGGGGCTGGCAGTGGCCACAATAACCAAGAAAGGCGAGGGCTCAGAAAGCCCACCCTGATGGCACAGAAGATCTCGTTTGTCATCAGGTTAGGAAGAGCCCTAGGAAAACAAAAGTACGTCTCTGCGTTCGAAAACTGGTTGAATATAAGAAAGCCTTTTACCTGGGACCCAAGAAATGATATGGACAGAGGACAGAATTGCAAATCTAAAGGGAGATTTCTTTCATGTTATAGAACATATTTCACTGCCATTTAGCAACATACTATGGCTTGCAAAACCATCTTACAGGTTGCGTTACAATAAGGCTTCTCAGTCTTGACACTGTTGATATTTTAGGCCTGATACTTCTTGAGTGTGGGTGACTGGTCTGTACACTGTAGGATATTTAACAGCATCCACAGCCTCTACCCACTAGATGCCAGTAGCATCCCACCCCCATCCAAATATGTCACACAAAAATGTCTCCAGACATCACCGGATGCCTGAGATGGCAGGGCAAGGGTGGCAGAATAATGCCCGGTTGATAATCATTGCTTTGCAACAATGATATTCGGTATTTGTGCGGGAGGGTTTGCAAGGGAGCTCACAGAGTCTGGAAAAGCTCCAAGAACAGTTTAACTCTCCTCATGCCAAGAGAATCACTCTTCCAGATATGGAAACAGGTGAAGGCAGCTATTCAGACCCCCAGCCAAGGCAACACACATACCTTGGAAAGTACTAATTTATTTGCTGTTCTCCTCAAATACTGCGTTACTACGTGAGTCCCAGCGCACTGTGACTGTCCACCTGTTTGTCTTTAGCAGATAGACGGTGGGTTCTGCAAAGACAGGAACGTGCCTCATTTGTATCTGTATCCCTAGAGCCCAGCAGAGTGCTTGCAAATCCTGTTTCCTCAATAAGCATTTATTGGTTGATTGACAAAAATAATAAATGAATGAAGCAAAAGGACACAAGAAAATATGTACCTTCTACCCAGTATGAGGGAATGCACGCTGCAGGCAATGCTACGTTACCAGTTCTAGCACACGGTAGATTCAGCTGAAAGCAACAAGTTTAGTTACCACAATAAAGCAACGAAGCCAACACCTACTGATGCCAAAAGGAGAAGCTAGGGCGGAGAAGCAGAAACTTTTTCCCAAATAGAAGCCGATGCCCCACTCCGTGAGCCGCAGCAAAGCCAGGAGCAGTGAAGCGGAGGGCCCACGTTCATCACATCTGCGCGTTTACCTGCACATTTCCTGTGCTCCCCATAGCCAGGACAGAGCTCCTCCTTGTGCTGCCCGTGCCAGGCAATATGCTGCTCTGCAGTACGTGTCATTCTGATGGATGCTGCCTTCTCCTTGCAGCTGGATAGCTCTGCAGCCAAAGGTTACCATCCCCTTGAAAAATGAAGGGGACGTTCGTGTGCATTGTCGTAGGTTATCAAATCAATCTCCACTTGCTATCAAAACAGACTGAATTCCAAGGAGAGTGTCATCTGCCCAGACCAAAACGCTATCCTCCTGCAGAAACCTTTCAGTTCGTGTTGGCCACCAAGCACAGTAAGAGTAGCTTTTAAAGTACTCTGAACTTTTTAGCCAAGATTAGCAAAATCAAAATCAATAAATTGTTCGTCAAATGTATACAGACAACTGTGTGTAGCCCGAGACTGCTTATACCTTGTACTCTAAGAAGGGCATCGAGTTTTTATACCAGTTTGAGTCACGTGCCCAGCTCCCTCCTCTATGAGCAGATGCTGAGATACCCTCCCGTTCCACATCAAGTACCATGCAGGTCACTTTAAAACACCCTTCCATTCAGCTGACATTTCTGAATTTTATTTTATTTTTTCATGTTGCAAACATAAAAATGCAATTGTCATTCCTTTGCCTAAATTTTTGTATTGGTTTTCTTCATAACGAAATCTACAACCTGCACAACATTGAAAGAGAGGCAAGATATCTATAACCCAATTTTAAAAATGAAAAAAACTGAGGAAAAATATTGATATGTCCAAAATCATAAAAGGGAGCTGGGTATAGAGCCAGAGTTTTTAAGTTGTGTTATCTCTTACTGAGTAAGAAAGTACCTGGGAACTTAGTTGTTTATGACAATAAATACTATTATCTGGCCATTTCTTTGGGTCAGGAATTCGGAAGCAGTTTGTTGGATAGTTCTGGCTTGGGTCTCTCAAGAGGTGGCACAGACGGTGTTGGCCAGAGCTGCAGCCATTGGAGGGTTGGTGGGGCTGGAGAACACTCTTCCACGATGGTGCTCACGCAGGCTGGAAGGACGTGTCCTTAAGACGTGGTAGCTGGTCTCCTCCAGGGAAAAGCATCCAAGAGAGCAAGAAGGAAGCAGAGGTAACTTTCTGAGCCAGCCTCGGAAGTCACACCGTCAATTCTGCCACACTTGAGGTGAGAGGAAGTGGTCTCCATCCCTTGAAAGGAGGCATGTCAAACAGTTGTGGACATTTCTTTAAACCCCCACACACCCCAACTTCTGGTTCTTTCTCCCATGACAGTAGAGACTCCTGGACAGACCCCAGGTGCCAGGGGGAGGCAGATGTAGTTTATTATTAATAAAACTGCTGTTCCCTAACCTTAATTCTTATCTCTCTTCTGAGGACCTTTCTGCCAGTGCAGCACCCTGTAATGTCCTGTCTTCCTTCTACAAAAACCTGCTCTGGGTCCCTCCAAACACACTATTGCCGTCTGTCACAAGAAATAGTAGCCAGAAGTCCAAGCTTAGCCCAGTCCCTAGGAAAGCACAGTATGTCCATGCACGTGATGCGTGTCAGGGCATTTCTTACACAGTGATTCAGTCACCTGTCCTCTCTGTGTGCAAGGCCATCCATGAAGCCATAGTGAGTGAACAAGCCTCTGGAAGGTCTTTAAATAACAGAGAGAGGCCGGGCGCGGTGGCTCACGCCTGTGATCCTAGCACTCTGGGAGGCCGAGGCAGGAGGATCGCTCGAGGTCAGGAGTTTGAGACCAGCCTGAGCAAGAGTGAGACCCTGTCTCTACTAAAAAAACAGAAGGAAATTAGCTGGACAACTAAAATATATATATATAGAAAAAATTATCTGGGCATGGTGGCGCATGCCTGTAGTCCCAGCTACTCGGGAGGCTGAGACAGAAGGATCGCTTGAGCCCAGGAGTCTGAGGTTGCTGTGAGCTAGACTGACGCCACGGCACTCACTCTAGCCCGGGCAACAGAGTGAGACTCTGTCTCAAAAAAAATAAAATAAAAAAATAACAGAGAGAGGCCCATCTGCAAAACATCTTTTTCATTCAAGATCAATTTTGCCTAGCAAATAACGCAGTTTTGAGTGTATTTAGAACAGAACATGAAAGTCCTAGGTCAGGTGCAGTGTAAAATCCAACAATTTCACCCACATAATCTCATTTTCTCCTAATACTCAAATTCTATATGGAATTATCTAATTTATCTAATTTTCTCCTGTAAAAGGCACCACGATTTAACTGCAAGGTTGCTTTAACATAAATGTGCAAAAGTATTACTATTCGATGACCCATTCAACAGTCCACAGTTGCTAATACGTCTCTTATTCAGATGGACAGTGATGGCCACTGTCCCCCGCTTTATGAAGAAGAGGAGGAGGGGAGGAGGGGGGAGAAGGGGGAGAAGGAGAGGAGGGAAAAGAGGGACAATAAGAAAAGGGAAGTAGGAGAGAAGAGGAGGAAAAATCTAGGGAAAGCAGTCACTGGGCAGAAATTATTTTAAATTGATCTATTCAAAGGCTGAAAAGCCATCAGAGAAGTCTTATCTCTGATGAGCCCTCAAGCTGTCCTCAGAATTAATGCCAAATTGGCACAGAACTTTTCAATTCTGCTCATATTTGCAATGAAGCAGTTCCATTGTCAAGTGAATTCTGATTATGATTGCAAATGTGAAAGAAATGTGCAGACAGGTAGTGGAGTGTAATTTCCTTGTCCCTGTGATATATTAAGGAAGGTATCTTGCAACATATTATACAAAAGAAAACTACACATAATAACCCAGCACATGCAGAGTGTTCATTAAAGCAGCAAAGGAATAGATTTGTTAAATTATAATTGTTTTTATATTTACAATTTATCCAATAAATTAAGGTTTAGCACACTAATTAGATTGTATATTACAGTACCTGCATGTGCTACCTCCACTCACTCCACAGCTGGCAGATGGTGCGGAGCAGATGATTCTGCTATTAGGAGACACAGAATTTTAAAGAGACAGGTACAATTGCGCACGTTGTTTTTTGGTTGTTCTCCTACCATGTTTGTGATTCTGGCCCACTTATTACAGCAGAGCTTTGATATTACTGCTGTACCTTTATTTGAAAACTGCTAATGCTTTTCTTTTTTATACAAAACCTATACTGCTAATACTTTAAAATTTTAGGACAAAATAATTCAATCATGTCATAAACCCCTTGAAGGTATTTCCTATGAAATGATGATGTGTGTGTTTCTCCTCTTTCTGGTGGATTACTTGATCTAACAAAAGTCTCCATAACCTGAAACTTACTCGGAGACAAATTCTCCCATTGATTGAATATCTACTGAGAGACTGAATGCCTGACTGCGGAACAGAACAAAGTGACTGCAGAGATCGCGTGGAAGGACATGGGGATTAGTTGATTGTCACTAATGCAAAGAGATAAAATCATTAAAAACTGAGAGGCGAAGGGTGGATCAACATGATGAGCAATGAGTTGTTCACCAAGCTGTTTTCAAAGTAGACTGCGAAGGCTGATCCGCCTCAGGGAAAATACGTCCTCCGGTAGACGTACGTCTGCACCTCACCAGACGGGTGAACTTCTCCCAAGGGCAAAGAACCCAAAAGTATTATATTAATAAAAAGAAAGCTCTGCTCCACCCTCACTCTCTCCAAGCAGCCTCAGATAGCTTAAAGGCTTTGAAAACGTGGGATTAGTGATTCAGGGCGTATTACGATTCCCAAGGTATTCAGTTTCATCCTTGACCAAATGTGCCCACTCCACCATAGTTTTCACCAAAGAATCCAGCAGTAAACATGTGGCCATGCTGTTGTTTGCTTGTCTGACCCGGCTGCAGTTCCTATGATTGCTGCTGTTTGTGGAAAACTGTTGGACAGGTCCCAGGTATGGGGGCCAGGTGTGGGCTTCACTTTGCCATGGGGTTTTCCTGGTCCCTCTTCAACAGCACATGTTATAATAACAATTTCAAATAGTCGCCATTTTGAAAAACTAATTAAAATAATCAGTAATGTATGCCAAAAACTTTAAAACAATTTGGTTTTAAAATAGGACTCTTTCAAATGATGTTCTACCGAATGGTCTTTTGTAAAAGAAAATATTTTATAATTAAAAAGTTTATTTTGGGGGGAAGCTTCAATTCATAAATGCTTAAATTATGGCCTCTACCAATGTTAATTTGCTTGAAAATTATATATAATGTCTTTTTAACAAATTAACTGATTTTTTTTTTTTTTTTTTTTTTGAGACAGGGTCTCACTCTGTCACCCAGGCTAGGGTGCAGTGATGTCACCGTAACTCACTGCAATCTCAAACTCCTGGGCTAGAGCAATTCTCCTGCTTTAGGCTCTGGAGTAGCCTCTACAAGCATGTGCCACCACTCTCGGCTAATTTTTCTATTTTTTTGTAGAGATGGGGTCTTGCTCTTGCTCAGACCACTAATTTTTGAATGTATAAAAATACATTATATATTATGTCTTAGGTTTTTCTGTTATAAACTAAAATCTAATAGTCACCTATGAATATTATTAGGCTACCCCAATGGCAATCTAAATGAAGAAGTTAAGAATACGAAATATATCTTCATTATAGTTCTAGAAGAAACCACAGAGAACAGTTTTTCAGTACAGATGCCCTATCTATTAATAAGAATGTGGCAAGTAGAAGTACAGTCAACTTTTTGTATTTTCGAACTTTGATCGAAGTTGACATCTACATATAGTTTTAAATGTTTCTCCCTGAATAGCAGTGCAAATCGTTTATACCATCAACAGGGTCAGAGTTTATATAGTTTTTACACATGGATATAATGGTGAGTCAATTAAAAAAAAGATAGAAAAACATTTTTTTAAATAGTTCCATAGAACAATCTGAAATCTGGGCATGGTTCAGTAAGAAAACAAATAAATAAAGATTATCGCTCATCTTTTGTGCATACATACAAATGACAAGATTTTTAACAAGACCATACAGGAGCAAAGACTGTCTTACCAAGAGCCAATTCTTGAGGCCTTTTGCATAAAGCTTGGATCTTCCCAAGCAATGGTTACTGCAGAACTCAGAAGGCTGTCAGAGAAAGTGTCAGGTGAGGGGAGGAGTCTGACTTACCTCCCACAGAGACAAATCCCGGTTCCCTCCCTTCTCCCCCTTTGTAGCAAAAGCATCATGGGCTGAACTCAGACAGTCAGAAAGAGATTTTCAGATCCACAGTTGATAAACTTCATCAGGTCTGCCCTGGTTTACTCGTCTGAAATAAGAATAATGTCAGGGGCCTCACTGTACTGTGTGAGGATTTAAGGCCAATCGCACTGAATATGCTCTGAGATGATTAAACTTGTGTGCAAATGTTAATTGTTGTAATTATTTATCCTTTATCCTCCTTATCTACTCTGGATAAAAAGCCAAAAAATTAATTTTCATCAAACTCATTTCTAATAAGTGCTGATCTAATTAAAGCAACTGCCGTAAAGTTGAGAATGATTTGTATCTCTCAGAAAAGCCTATTAACCCAAATAGATGACGACTAGCAGGAACAGGAGAAGATGGTTTTGTTGCGAGAGATCTTCTGGTTCTCATCTTGTGACGTAAACCGTCCACAGAGCTCCGTTTCTCCCCTCACTCTACTCTCTCATCCGCCAGCTCTGCCGCCACCTCCAAAACATTCAACAAAAAATCAACCACTAAGTTCACAAGGGAGCAAAATACCGGAAACCTGGGACCTTTCGCTCAAACAGCCACAGTCTGTGACTCAGCGCGTGGACCCACCTTCCCGGAGGAGCTGTCACTGGTGTACTCACCAGATCCTGGTGCAGAAACAGTAAGTGGGGAGAGATCATTTCCTTTACACCAATTAATTAGTATTTTTAAGGTTAGTGTATGTGTGAATGTGCATGTGTGTAGTGTGTGTGGTACGTGTCCATGTGGTGCATGTGCATGTGTGTGGTGCGTGTGTAGTGTGTGCGTGATGAGGGAGTAGAGAGTGTGTGTGTTTCGCCCTTGGACTTTTCTGGGTTGCACAGAAGTCAGTGGAAGTTTCGAGGAGATGGGGAGCCGGTCTGATTTACATCTTAACAGAATCCCTCTGCAGCCCACTGAGGAATAAATTTCTGGAAACCAGCCTTGGGATGAAGGAGCCCTGGTGAGAGACTCAGGCTCAAACGTGCGACTGAATTAAAACAGAACGTGTCCCTTTTAGGGTTTCATGACAGGTTGGATGTGGGTTATAAGAAAAAATAGAGAAATCGAGGAAGACCCTAAGGCTGTTGTCACAAGCGAGTCTAAGAACGGGACTGGTAGGAACTCCTCAGCACAGGGGGAGGGAAGCAGATTGTAGCTTAAAAAATATATCCTCATAGACCTGCAAATGGCCTTCTCTGTCATGTTGACCTCTACCCTGAGCCTCCAAATTCCCTAAGTTCTTAGATTTCTGGAATATCCACACCAAAAAGGCTTGTAGTATTTCTGCTATTTGCTCTGAGGTAATAAAATTAAAACCAGCTTCCTGGTTAAATGTGGTAGGAAGGGACCAAGAGAAGCCAAGGAAGAGAGAAAAGAGAGAGAGGTGTTGGTGCTCATTGTCACTTTAGGACCCTTTCTGTTCTTGCAGCCACGCGGCAGGGCAGCTGACCTGGTGACCGCTGTTTCAGACATTGGCACATGGATTTAACACACATGGAATAATTCTTTGGTTACTTTAAAATGAATTGTCTGAAAGAACCAGGACAAGTCATTTTATTGTTTGTTTATTTGTTTTGTGATGAGCTGTTGGAACACGTAAGAGATCAGGGAATAAGAGTTCTGGAGCTAAATTCTGCTCTATCCTTAATCTACCTATGTGGAGAGACACCAGCACAGCACTGTCTGTTTTTTAAATGACCACATTATATAGAGTTTCTTTTCTTTCTTTTAAATGGAAGGGGCAAGAATAATTCCAAATGGGGTTTAAAGCCCCATTTAGGTGTGGGTTACGTTGTATAGTTGGAATTACCTAAAAATGTCATCCTATGGAACAAGAAAATTAATGTTAACATTAAACATCTGATGTTTGTACAAACTCTGGCCACTGGGGACTTTCTATACAGATATAGTTCTGAATGGATTCCCTCATCTCTGGGACCATATTGATTCATTCTCTTTATTTTTAAAGGATCCATTTTTTTAAGGAAGTAAATAAAATAGCCAGAAATAAGCAATCCAGAATAATGTCTTCTTTTTCAGCACCAAATCTGTTGCATCTCTCAGGTGGGTGTGTGTTGGCAGAGGGGTTGGCATTGATAATAAGTTGTCCTGGGGACACGGGGCCTCCAGGGACTCACACTGAGCCCGAAGTGAGTCTCCTGCCTTCTCCTGACACCTTTCTCCACTCCCAACCTAGCACTCTAGTCACTAGCCTGTGCACTTTCTTTCCAATACCTATCAAACCAAAACCTTGATTTTAATGTGGATATGTGACATTTTGAGAACATTATGGTGGTAGAAAGCAAGAATTATCAAAATTTAAGACCTCCTGTGCAACAGATGAACCAAGGGAAAAGCTTTGTTGTTTTTAAAAATGATTTAATATAGATAGATGATAGACAGGTTGGTAGCCCTCAGGCAATAATAATGTTAGAGCTCATAGACCCGATGATGGTAGTTCACACAGTCACTCAGCAGCAGATACTTGCTAAGCCATTTTTACATGCCAGAGCTAGACTACCACTTGTACAATATGCTACCACATATCTATGGAGCAGGAGAGAAGTCATGCAATTATATCAAACATTAATTGTCACAGAGCCAATGAATTTGAGTTTTAGAAGGAAAAGAACTCAAACAGAACATCTGGTTAACCTCTTTATATTGGGAAAATGAAGATTCAAAAGTTTTAAGCCAAGGCCAAAAGTAAATCCAACTCCTGTTTTCGTTTGCCCTGTGATCTTTTCTGTGTGCACCACACACACGCACTCTCACACATGCATACACACTCACACACACACACACACACACACACACAGAATACAGAATACAGCTGGGTAAGAAGGCAGGATAAAAGGTATCTCAGGCAACTGTATCGTATGCCAAGGTAATATGTCTGGGTCACCGAAGTCATGGAACAAAAGGAAGATAGGTTAAAAACTCTAAAATTTTCATGTTTATTTTTATTGCTTTCAAATACAGGGCCTTGGTTTCATATTAATTGAATACTAAAATTAAAAATAAACTTCCACATGTCCAGATTTTCTAAAGTAAGTGCTGTGTGGTATCCTGATAAGCCAAGGTTTAGATTTTCTATTAAATTCTTTGCAGTTAAACGTGAGCCCTACTTAAGTCATTTGGTGGAGGAGAGATACATAGATAGAAATTGTTACTAGAAAAACTAGTGCAACAAACAACTTAGTTTTTTTCTAATAGTACTTGGACATTTATTTTAACCGTTTATATATTCATTCACCAAAAGGAAAACCATACTTTTGGTTTTAAGTCAGAGCCATTTTGAGAGTAAGGACTGTATTGCTAATTTTAATATTTTTGGACATGGTCTTGTGTTTCAGCTATTTCATATTGAAATGCACTGATTATCTGAACCCACAGCCATGCAGAATATTCCTGCTTTTCTCTGTATCATGGAAATATTTTATCATAAATGAAAATTGCAGAAAATCACGGTATTTTTACGGTTTCAGATTTGGCATCTGCAGGCTTGAGAGTGGCATTCCATTGGACGGTGCTCTTTCACAGCCACAGCCCAGTGATCATTAAGAGTCAAGAAGCCAAGATCATTATCTCCATCCGCTGGCATCTGTTAATTTTGATGGACTTTACAGGGAAAGGAGCTAAAAAAAAAAAAATTTCAAGATTGACAATTTTATTTTAGTCAAGTTTTCTCTATTTTCCAGACTTTTTTTTTTAATTGAATCAAGCTTGATATAAGTACATCAGAGGGATATTATGATGGCTTTGACTTTATTGCTGTTATTATAGCTATAAAAATTATGTATTCATAAGCAACCATTTCTAAATCAAAATGTATTTGCACTTTTTAAAAAATGTTATTCTCTGGACCTAAGGAAATAATGACATTTCGGAGGGCTGTCGTGCTGTCCCTGTTCAGGGTGGCGTCTGCCCTGGGCTGGCGACAGCCACGCGCTTTACAGCGGCGCCGCCCTCCCCTCCCAGTGGGGTAGCGCCCCCTGGTGGACGCACGGAAGCAGTTTTGGGCATTTGAGCTGGCAGTCTAAGGAGAGGGCAGCTTTTTCCCACTCTACGCTTTGTAGACATCTTTCCCTGCCCTGCATTTTTACACTTAGCTTTGGATATGCGAATTGTACAACAGGACTGGACAGAAATTCTCCTACCTCCGAAACCACTGGTCTCCAAAATGAAAACTACAGGCTACTAATTGGAATTCAACTCCACGTAATTTATTGGCTCACTGGTGTAAAAAAACTAGCAAACTTGGTGGGATTTTTGACAGAGAGTTTGCAGGGAAGATGAAGAAAGATCATCCTTAACTTTTTCAGACTGTCCGGAGCCCATCCTGAGCTGTGCACCCGGCTTTCTGCATCCATCGCCCCAGGGATTCAGCTCTTCATCGTCATCTGCCTTTAGGAGAAAATGTTCAATGTTTGTAAAAGACCAGTTCTATTTGACGACTATAGCATGATTTAGGAATTTATATGCTTTTTATCTACTCTATTTCATAGGTGAGGAAACCAAGGCCCAGACAGTGTACAAGACATTCCCTGAGGTCACACAATAAGGTAGAGCGTAAAAAAGTGCTTGTGGCACCTGAACTGATAACACAATTATGGGTTCCCTGATGGATCTGTCTTGATTGCATTTCCTTTAAATGAAAATCCACACAAGTTTCTTTGATAAACTATAACCTATCATCCACATTTTTTATTTACCTCTAAAAAGAATGCTGCTGAACCCGTGTCCTCCATGACAGAGAAGAAAAAGAAAACTGCTCTGGTTTCAGGATTTGGAGAAAAGTAGATCAAAGACAGTCATTTAAATGAACTCTCTACTACAATACGGTCATCTCCCCTTCTCCCAAAAGACCATATTTTTTTTTTTTTTCTCCTGCAAAAGCTCTTCTGGAAAAAAAGACCACATTTTTTAAACACAAAATTGGAGCAACGCGATTTACCAACAGAACACTAGGCTTGGAGCCCAGAGTCCCCTGTGAATCCGAAGGTCACTTCAACCCCAGCGCTAGGACCCCGGTCAGGCACCGTCCGAGGTGGCGTTTCACTGCGGCAGCTCGCTCTTCGGCAAGACTGGGAGACTTGTGACTGCGCCATTTGAGAAAGGATTAAAAGGGAGAGTCCAAATGCTTCAGGAGGAATGTGGAGGGTGCCTCCTCCCCAGAGAAACAATCAACTGAATTCTAAGAAACCCCGAGGCTAGGATTTGAGAGAGGCAAGGGCCCCATCTGCCATTTGGCATGAAGGGAGTTTCCAAGTCAGTTTGCTTTGCTTCTGCTAAGCTTTAGGTGGGTTTTATTTTACTCTGAGAGAAAAGGTGAAGAGAGTTGAACCAAAAGAAGTTAATGTTAAGGAAAAGCATATACTTTGCTATTAGAGTCTATATTCCATGTTGTCAAAAAATCATAGATCTGAAAAGACAATGGTATATTCCCTTTGAAAATCTGGATGTGTGATATAGCAGGCAGGCCTGAATTGAGTAGAATCCTGAAGAGTTTTTTAAGGTCTATAATTTTCCTGTATCCCTTAAAAAAAGCATCAGGAAGAATCTCATTTTTCATTATAAAAATATGAGAAGGTGGCAGTGTTCAAGGAATAGGTACTCAACAGTATTTTTTTCAAATTAGCCCAGAGAAGTAATGGAGGGCATTACTGGAAAAATACTTTTGAGGATATTAAATACAGGATTGTTTCAAAACATTACTTAGGAGTATTTCATGAAGGAATAGAATGAAGGTAGGGAAGAAAATATGAAACCAAAGGAACCCCGATTGAAGATTCTGCAGGGTTTAAATGTGCACTTTCAACGTGGAAGCGTGTTGAAGACCCCGCATTAAGGAAGCGTGGAGAAGGGCGTGGTGGATCCGCTGCACCCAGCCTGGCAGCGATCAGAAACCTCGGAACACACGGAACACACGGCATGCGACACGTCTGCGGTTGGTCTTTCGCTGGGCACAGTGACTGTTGCTCTATCTAACCCCCTCCTTTCCCCTCACGGGCCTTTTGGAGACTTCTGAATAACCTGATGTTTGCCCCGTCCCTCAGGACGTTTCCGTGTCTCCGTGTGCTCCGCAAAGCCCTCTGCCAGGGGAGAATTCCACGGCATTCTTCCCTTGTCCATACCTGCTCACAAGGGGGTTGGGGAAGGTACATTTTCTGATACTTGCTGAACGGACAGGCAGCATGAAAAGGATATATTTATGAAGCGGTTGAAAGTCTTTTCTCACTTTCTAGTCAAGAAGGACTAAAGTCCTTGTCAACGCTAAAGTAGAATCCAACACGGTAACTGGATCCCAGGCTGCATAAAATTTGGCATTAAGTCTCACAAGAAAAATGCAGCCTTCCATCTCAGCCCTGCAGAGAAATTTTAAAGAGATCATTTTGCCTGTGAAGTCTGATCTTATGGTGCCAGCTCATGAGAATAAATTTTCTTTTGCTGTTTACAAAACACCTCCAATTAGAGGTGAACTAAAAATGTATTGTCTGTCTCCCTCCTACCTTCCTCCCTCCCTGTCTCCCTATTT
>CM052437.1:2336865-2367506 GCA_028533085.1 Varecia variegata
ATTACTAAAAAAAAAAAAAAAAAAAAAAAAAAAAAGGATGCCAATAGTGAAAGAGGAAGCAACCTACAGCTCACTCCGTTCTGTTAGCAGTCAGAGGGCAGGTTGTGTGTGGGTACTATTGCAAGAGTGTCAGGGACAAGGAGCTACAAGTGTCTGCACCTAGCCCTCCTGCTCAACAATCCCCTCTGAGTCATGCAGAAAAATGAGACCACCCCTCCCCAGTGCTAGAGTGATTGGCTTGGACTTAGAGTTGCAAATGAGAACTTTGCTGCCTCCCACCATGAATCTAAGGAAGTCAAAGACACAGAGCAGTTCTCTGTCCATCGTAGCAACCTATTTGCAGTAAGAAGCAGAAAGTGACAATAGTTCTTACCCAACTTGATCCCCACGCACAGTACTCAATCCCCTGTCACATGCACATTGAACTAGAACAGAAAGGAGGCCATGAGTGAACGAGGCAGGAGAGCGTATTGGAGATGACAACAGATAGGTGGGGGTGGGGCGGTGAGATCATGCAGAATTTGGTAGCTTTTGTCGTGACTCTGAGTCAGATGGAAGCCGCTGGAGGAATAGGAATGACATAATCTGAGTCACAGTTCCAAAGGATCCCTGCCTGTCCCATGTTGAGACTCCATATAAGGCATGTAAGGACAGCAGTGTGGAGACTCTAGGAAGCTGTTGCAGTGATCAGGGGAGAAAAACATGAGTTCTATTTCCATTCTTTTCCAACTCAATGATAGCAATTTTGGTGGCTTCTTATGTTTTTCCTTGCAGAGTTTTTGCCCTCACTCCTTCCTTTTTCCAATAAACATTCCTTTCATCTATTCCCTTAGTCACCTGAACCAATCTTGACCCAAGATAAAAGTTTTCCTCCTGTCCTTCCTATCCAAATAATCTCTAGTATTTACATAGGTCATTTTTATACAAAAAGTAGCCTCCATTTATTTTCATTAAGCATCTATCAGTATTTGACAAACCACAGATTTATGTCATGACTTTCTAGAGATAAGGCTGCCTCTAAAAGTTGAAATATGCAAATATATAGAAATTCCAATTTGATATGGGAATATATACATACACGTAAAGAGATCAGCCCTGAATGTTATTGTCTTTTTTCAATCACTGAAACAGTTGAAGTTCTTCTCAGTATGAAGATTCTGTTTCTTTTGCTCACATGTATTTCCTCCCAGTTACACCTCCTCCAAGCCACTGAACTTGTTCTGTCTTTCTTCATTCATTTACTCACTCACTTATTTAATAAACATGTTCAGCGTGGATTATGTCTCCAACATTACGCTAAATTTCAGAGATCAAAGATGAATGTATTCCTCTCATGCCCTCAAGGAGTTTACAGACATATGAGGGAGAAGAATGCATTTAAAAACTGCAAACCCTTGTAGAAGTGCAGAAAGGTAGAAATGTACTTGGTGTATTTGAACAGGTGGTCTCTCAGATGACAGAGTAATGACCAAGAAGCAGAGAGGAGGGAAGGGCAGTCTTAAGTACATAGCCCCAAGCTAGGCTGTGTGCAGAATGCATTCGAACATCTGAATTGTATATATCACAGTCTTGACAAAATAAATACAGAATTGTTCACTGAGGTCCTTAGATGATTTCATTCTATACATAGAATTTCTGAACTCCCTGAAGACGAACATAGCCTGACGAATGTTACTAAATATGCAACATAAGTGAGAATAATGCTTTTCACCCAATCATAGATTATTTGCTACCTTTACATCATTCTGATATTATTTCTAAACCTTTGCAGTTTCTGCCAAAAGGGAAGGAGACACAAATTCAATTACATCCCAAACAAGCCCATGACTTACTCTCAACATGTAAACCTGGATCTTTTCATGACCAGTCACTTCTACCAAGTAAATAAACCAAATCCTTCATATTGTAACAGATTGTAGAAGTAAAATGTGAGACAGGCATGCAGTTATTCCAGGTTGCAAGTGTAGCTTGATTACTCTGCTCTTACATCCAATAATTCACTGGCACCTTGGGCTGATGAAATCACAGCCCTGTGACTTGAAGTCCACCACCTGCTTGGAATTCGAGCCTAACAATATCACTCTGGGGAAAAGTGAAAGAGTGAGCACCTTAGCTCCAGTTTCAGAATTAAAATAACAGAACCACTAGTCCAGAGATTGTCTTTGTAGCTTGTCTTCTCCTGCCTCTCTTTAGGAAGAAGACCCCACAGAGAAGCATCAGCCTTGTTTTGAAAAGCCGCAAGAGGTGGGCTGCACAGGTTGTTTCCCTGTGCCCACTGCTTGTTTATGAGTTCCCCCAAGCTTCCCCGAGCCTCTGAGAGCATGGACCCTAAATAAGGTCAATTTAGCTGATTACACTTGTCTTCCCCGGAGAGAGAACCTTCACCTGCCCAGTGGCAGGACCTCAGTCCTTCCCTTGTCTACTGGTCTCCAGCATCCCCAGAGCTCACGGCAGCCATGGGGACTCCCGTGCTGTTGACAGGATGCCTGCTTCTCTGCCCCCCCAGCCCAGTTGCTCATATCAACCCATCTTACCGTTTAGGTAGCGTGTTGCTCACCTCATGCTAATTAGGCTGCCTAAATTAACACTGTCCACAGCAGCATCCAGAGCAACGTCTCAACCTCCAGTCTCTGCCATCGGTCACCAATACAATCACCCTCCCAGGCCCCGAGGCCACTGCACTGAGGTGGCCAACATTGCAAGTCCTATGTTTGGGTTGTGCATAGGATGGCAGCCCCTGAAAAATGATGCTTCTAGAGGTCCACAAGCACCCATCTGCAGGAGCACCTGTGCTGGGGTCAGAGGTAGGGGTGGAGGATGGAGCCTAATCATCAAGTTCTTGGCCACCCTGTGGTAGATTTTTTTACCCAGCTATCTGAAGGTAGGTTCCTGGTTGCAAAGGATGAGACAGGGATTCTCGTGCAAATGATTTACTCAGGAAGTGCACCCCGGAGAAGGAGAGGGATGGGGGGCAGTGAAGGAGCATAACAGAGCTGTAGCTTCCAATGAGTGCAGGCTCATTCGGGTTCCCAGGGAGCTCTGGAGCATGAGGGAAATTAGTTATTGCACCTGAAGGTGAGAGAGCCTGGCTCTGTGCTCTGGGTTTGAGCAGGACTGCTCTGCGGGCCGGGAATCCCGGACTCCCCAGGCAGCTCTGGTCTGGGCTGTCGGTACCCTCATCTCCTGAGACCTGGGCACGCCCTGTGGTAGACCAGATCTGGGCAGAGCACCTGCAGTTCCTACCGTGCCAGCTTTCTGCCACCCCAGATCACTATGGGCTTTGATAGAGTAAATTTACATATAGTTTTCACTACAATATACATAAATACCATTTAATTTCCACTTTAACATGGCTAAGTTAGTGTCAATATTGTTAAACATGTTTTTTCTTAGAAGCTTCATTTTATGTTTGTGCAATGAGATTCCTTATGCCTGTCAGGGTACATTGGGCCTGTCCATTTTTTGATTAATTGTCATTTTCAGACTGGTTTCAGCCTCTGTCCGTGGGAGATCCACAGGTCCTACAAGTCAAGGATGCATCAGCTATCCCGGCTCGGGGGCAGGGAAGCAGGGGCTCCAGGGAGGAGTCAGCAGTGCTCGGACGTTCCACGTCCTTGCAGTCGCGGAGAGGCCTGACTTGCAGCGTGACATCTGTCCCTGCACGGAGCAGCCAGCTCCACGCCAAGCTCCACGCGGCGGCGACTGGATGCTGAGGATTGCAGCAGGTGTACAGGCTGACACAGCAGAGACTGACTTCCGAGCTGGCCTGGGTCCTTACTATGCTTGGTTTACGGATAGGAACCAGCCGGACGTGACCGGTTGCGTCCAACTTACAGTCCAGTGCCTGTGTAGCTGTTCAACAAACCCACGTCCTCTTCTTCCTGAGCACACAGTGGGACTCCATTTCCCAGCCCTCAGGGGGAAAGACGGTGGCCGAGCCCTCTGCAAGGGGACACGAGTGGTGCTGGGCCGTGCACCTCGCACCCTGCGTGCATCTCTTCAACCTTTATTTCCCTCCCCGCTGAGTGAGACGCCAACGTCCCAGGGCACATCAGTGTTGATGACAGTGGAACCGGTACCATCCTGGACTTCAGAACAGGGGCATCCACTTAAACTGAGTGACAAATAAACTTTGATTGAGCTTTAGCAGATATCCGCCTATCAGCCAGCAAACCAACAGACGTCACAGAGCACACTCCAATGCGGATAATTTGAGGAGAGTTTATTTGAGAAGGGACTGAGTACGTAGTGTGGGTAGAATGTGAGGGATCCACATGCAATGACGGGGACCTGGCCTACGTCCCCGTAGGGTGGGGGAGGGGGAAGAGGCTGTTGAACCACACTGAGCTGCCCAGAGCAGGCGTCTTGAGAGGGGAGTGATGGTCTGTGGAGAACACAGCAGCTGGGGTGACCTCACGGTGGGAAATTAGGGAATGAGGCCTGGTCCTCGCTCACCTCCCTCCCTGGCCTCCGGCAGGGGCTCCCCAGCGAGGAAAGGGCGGCCGGGGCGTAGCTGGTCGGGCACCCCAGGTGCAGAGCAGAGGTGGGCACAGGAGGCGGGAGGCAAATGGAAAATGGGAGAGATCAACACGACGTGTTATAACAACTAGTCCCCCGACTCGCACCCTCCCTCAGTAAGGGGCTGAGGAAGCAGGTCCTGGACCCTACGAGATCAGAGCACATGCACATGAATATTCAAGGAGAGGAAGCTAATAATTTCATGGACATTTTTTATTGTTAGAAATTCTATCTAACACTGTGTCAAATCTATTTCCTACCACTTCCACCCACTGGCATCTATCTCCTCTGCGAGGTCACATAAATAAATGTCAACCCTCTGACACAGGAGTCCTGCACACGCTTGAGGGCAGCGATCACAGTCCTCCCTAACATCGCTTTTTGCTCTACAAGAGCTCCAGCCGTGGGGTCCCTCGATGCAATGGTTTCTAAATGCTCCTACAGTCTCTCACCCTCCCCTGCGTGTCGCCGACTGGAGGGTGTTTCTCGGTCCTCCGGGATGCCCACCTCTTACACATGGAGAACCTGCCAAACTATCCGTTAGTTAAGTAAAGTAAAAGCTACGTGAGTTTTTGAAGTCATCATGTCATAGAGTGGATCGTTTTGACTTTCGTAACTGTCATATCCTCCAGGTCAGGTGGGCAATCTTTTTCTATATCCAGAGGGTAATTATTTCAGGCTTTCTGGCCAGTCTCCGAGGCAACTATTCAACTTCTTGTTCTAGCAGGAAAGCCTCCAGGACAACATGCAAATGATGGGTGTGACTGACTTCCAACACGGATTTACTTACACTAACTGGCCCCTGCACAGATCTGACCCAGGAACTATTGTTTGCTGACACCTGCTCTAGGTCCAAGGATCTCAAACTTTGCTTCACACTAGAACCTCCCCCCACCCCCAGAAGATTTAGAAGGCTTGGTCCCAGGTCATACCACATAACAATTCAATCATAGTGTCTGGGGTACGCGAGTTTACCCCTGCAGGCTCCAACGGGGTAGGTTTTTGTTTTTGTTTTTGTTTTGTCTTTTGAGACAGGGTTTCTCTCTGTTACCCAGGCTTGAGTGGAGTGGTGCAATCACAGCTCCACTGTAACCTTGAACTCCTGGCTCAAGGGATCCTCCCAAGTAGCTGAGCCTACAGGTGTTTGCCACTAGGTACAGCTAATTTTTTTTTTAACTTTATTTTTTGTAGAGAAATAGTCTCTCTATGGGGCTGTTTTTTATCTTTGCCCTTTGGCATTTCCAAGTTGCTGGCTTCTTCCTCTCCAAGTCTAGGATACAGGAGGCAAAAAGAAAACGCAGGAAACTCACCACCATGTGTCTTCTGACTGGTCTACTGTCTTCTCTCCACCTCTCAGAGTCTCCTTATGTTTGTTTTCCATACATTGGGGTTCTTGTTCTTCTTAGTGGAAGGAATGGGAGAAACTACCTTCTTGCAAGTGAAGTCCCACTGGGTCTTTTCAACATTAAATGCAATTAAGTCGACTTCCTCCCGTCTTCTACCTGAGACACCTAAATTTTAGGGAAGAGTTAGGCGGTAGGTATGCCGCTTAGATAGGCAAATCACTTCAGGAACAAAGTACATTGAATGTGGTTCTTTCTACAGGAGACCAGGAAAAGGATGGATTGAATTTGCTAAGCTCTTGCCTGTATATGTAGCTTTTCTGTGGAGCATGAGTATTAAAATTCCAAATTCATCCTACATGTGAAGACTTTCAAGCCTGTCACAGGCATGCAGTGATGTAGAGTTTTTTGCAATGCCTGTTCTTCAGTATCATGTGATCTAATTTAGTTGGTTTCCAAATGTGATCTCCAGGCAAGCAGCACCTGCTTGTTAGAAATGCAGTGCTTAAGCATCATCCAAACCTACAGAACAAAAAACCCTGGGATGGGCCCAGCCTGATCTGTCTGTTAACCACCCCCAGGTTGGGGGTGATTATAATATACAATCACAATTGAAAATCACCTCTCTAATCTAACACTGTAACATGGTAACATAATTTTGATTCATTTTTACTTTGGGTTATCTTTGTTTAGGACTTCTCAATTTTTTGTGTGTCCATTAGAATCACTTGAGAAGCTTCAAACAAAACATGGGCTCCCAAGTTTCATTCCATTGGACATTGTGAGTTAATTGGTCTGGGGTGTGGCCTGGGTATTGGAAATTTGTAAAGTTCTCCAGGATGTAGTAAATAGTTATCACATTGCATTTGGAGGGTATTTAATAAGTTGGAGTATATGCCCCAAGCCCTTTCATCTCCCTAAAAAGGAGTATGTATTAGTTAGGGTTCTCTAGAGAAACAAAACCAATAGAACATTTTATTATGTAAGTCAGTTTGAGTCTAAGGCCTAAGAACCAGGAGCACTGATGTCTGAGAGCAGCAGAAGACGCGTGTCCCAGCTCAAGAACATGGCAAATCCCCTCCTCCACCCCTTGTTCTGTTGAGGCCCTCGGTGGGCTGGACAAAGCCATCCACACTGGCCAGCGTGACATCTCTGCTCAGTCTACTGATTCAAATGCTCATCTCTTCCAGAAACTCCTTCCCAGACATACCCAGCCTCTGGCCCTCCCTTAGCCCAGTCAAATCAACACATAAAATTGACCATCACAGAGCACACCCTGCCCGAGAACCCGTTAATAAGTGAGTGAGTGCTGCCCACGTGATATTGACCGAGCAGATCTAGGGGGTCCAGGAATTTGCCTTTCTACAGGAATTTCAAGTCATCTGTTGCAGAAACCTCATTTTGAACAACACTGACTTGAAATATTTGCCTTAATCCCGAAAGCATGTAAAATCGCAACACTTCCAGTAGAGAGACAATCATTCACTTTGGGCATCTCACAGGAAGAGTTTCTCCAGAACCTAAAGCTGCAGAGTGTCACGTGACAGAGGCTCCTCGGCCTCACCCTCTTGAGACTTCCCTGGCAACCTGCTGCCGTGGCCATGGGCTGGTTTGCAGGACCTGTTTACCGTGGGCTTCTGGATGCGGAGGTTTTCTGAAAATAAACCTTTCCGTCATCCTGGCTACTTTCTTGGCAAACTCTGGTGATCCCTTGGGAGTCAATAATTAGAATCGATTTGAACTCGGTTCTCATAAAGACTCATCCCCTTCTGCAAACACTGCGCTTCATGACCCGACCACCACTATCACCATAGTATTTATCACGGGATACCTCTGCAGCACGATAACACTACAAAAACGTGTCTGCATACCTAAATAAATCCCAGAAGGATTAAAGGTGGAAACATTAAAAAACAAGAAACTGAAACATATAAGCCTTGGAAATAATTCTTTAATCTTGAGGTTAGGTGATCTGGAAAAACTCCAGTATCAATATCTTGGTGCTTTCCCTCGAGCTTGCCGCGTTGCTGGGAGCAGACTGCCTCTCCCGCCAGGAGGGTGAGGCCGGCCATGCACCAGGTGCGGGCAGGGCAGGGGCTGGAGCGTGGGCATCTCCTGGGTGCCCTGTCCTCAGGGTGGGCTCCAGCTGCAGACAGCACCTCACAGCCCACCCCAGGCTCTTGCCTGTGGGAAGGGCTCGCAGCCCAGACGCCTGGGGAGGGAGAGTGCCCGCAGATCAGCTGTGCTTTAATTCTTTTTCCACATGCACTTCCGATTAGAGAGGCCCCTAGTGCTGCTGGTGATCATACAAGGTGAGGGGCTTCTCTTACAGGGTCTTCGCAGCCGACTGAGGACCCCCTCCTCCGGGCCACTGTGTGCTCACAGCTCCTGAGGGCTGTTACTGCTGTGTCCCCTGCTGGACTCAACTTCCTGGTGCGTTTGTGACTTTTACAAAGTCTATTTATAGGTCGTATTCATGGGGGTTGAAGAGGGGGCCGAAAGGAAGGAGGTGAGTGTGTTACCTGGAATAGATAATAACATTATTTTTTAGTGCAATAAAATAGCATATAAATACAGCTGTTCTGTGAAATGAATTAAGAGCAAACATTTAAAAAGGAAAACAAAAACAAAAACAAAAACGAAAACTTCTAAGTACCTCCAAGAAGTAAAGTGTGGCCACAAAGAAAACCAGGAAACCACACACAAAAGCTAACAGGGCGGCTGGGATGCAGGAGTCGGCCAGTGATAGCCGACCCGCTTGCAGGCACAGGAGCAAAAACAGGTGTGACACCTGCTGGCCTGTGCCCTGCCGCCCCCCTGGGAGGACACACCTGAGCAGAGAAGCGGGGGCCACCCTCCTCCTTACCCCAAACACCCTGCAAAATCAAAAGTGAAAAAGAAAAATCGTCTTAGGAAGAAAACTTCAGATTCCTTCAGTTGTATTGTGATAATTTAATACCTATCTTGGGAGAAGAAAACATTCCTCTCTTGGCTTAAATAAAAGTACTCACGCGTAAACTCAAGTCTAGTTTTGGCTCAATTTTTCTTCCTCAGTGGGGCCAGTTTCCAATCTGATTCCCTGTTAATTCCATCAAGACTGTTATTAGAGCTCCTCTACATCTACATCTTCTCTCTGACAAATAAAAAGTAAGCACACTTTAGCACGGAGTTCTTATTTCCAAGTTTTGCTTCATCTTGATGTTTTTTTCTTATCTTCCCCCAAGTTCTCTGTGCCACTTCTCAGGTCTCTAACACCCATGATTGCTCAAGATTGTTGGAGTCGCTGACCAGCTCCTGATGTGGCCACCCAGCTCACCCACAGAGCTGTGGGCACTTCTGAGTCTTAATACCCTGTCCCTCTACATACTGCTGGTTAGTGTTCTGTTATCACTCACCGTGACCTTCAGACCTTCTGCACCAGTGTCACTCATTCATCCTTCGGCTGCTGTTCTTATCTTTTGCTTTCTGCTCTAATTGCACAGCAGTAATATCAGAGGGCCCCAGATTTTTTGTCAAAGCTGAATTGATAATGTCAACACATGGCTTGGTAAAAGTAAAAAAGTATACTATGAAGCAAAATATCCTTTTGTTTAATTAATTTATAGTGAAATTTAAATTTATTTGTTTAGCATTACCAAATCAGACATTTGGTGCGGATGTGGGTATGGGGGGAGATGACTGTATTTCTTTCATTCTTTCTCTTGTTTTCTCTCTCTGTGTGTCTCTCTCTTGTCTCTTTCTCTCTTTCTTAATCAAGCGGGCACTTTACAGTGACTAATTGCATAGTACTGGGCTATCGTCATACTAAGATTTGTCACCTTAATGATGACCAAGCATTGCTTTATTTTAAGTAAAATAGATTACTTTGGGACTGTCAAGAACTCAGGATGCACTGTGCTTAACAAACATGCTGCTACTTTCAAACTGTACAACTGTGGTGATGTGTACCTGCTTTTCTTGTTTTCTCTTCCTGTGGACTATAGCTCAGAGCATTTCTGTTCCAGCACTTAGAAGAGAGAAAAAAACAGAACACACCCAGTACCAAGACATTTGGAGAATACCAAGGAAAGTCCAAGTCAGGCCACGGTTGGAGGACGGCTGAGCATGGCGGCAGGTGAGAATTTCATGCCATTGCTGCACGGAAGCCAGCCCTGAGCACATCACTGGCGAAGCAGTCACCCAAAAGGATGCGCCCTGTTGAAGAGTCTCAGCAGATAGAAGGTTGTTTCTCCTTCATTTAAAAAGTGTTGAGAGGCACAAGGCTGTTTCTGTGTAGCTCTGATAAGGAATAATAGAAGGAATTTAGGCACTGATAAATAATTATTTAAATTCAGTTAATAAAGCTTTCATATAATACCTATCTATATAGTTGCTTAAATTTTACTTATTTTGTATATTGACTTATGGTATTAATACAAGTTAATTACAATATGTAATGATGTTTATGGGTAAGGTTAACCATAATATTTATCATCCAGCTTGGCATCCTTTGGGAGTGAAAGGAAATGTTCTCAATAGTTACATAGGGTCAACAGGAATAAACCGAGACTATCTCAGGAAAGTGGCAACATATGGCCACCCTTTCATGAAGAATGTTATTGTTACAGAAAGCATACGTGACTGCATTGTGTTCCAAATGCTCCAGGATTGAGTTGGCCAAGGCTAAGGAAAATCACATAACCTCCTTTTCCTTACTTGGTAACTAATAGCTGTTCTTTGATTCTTAGAGTATTGAGACAAGTGAGCAGGACACCGAGCCCTGGGGCCACTCTGCAGCCACACGGGGCAGAGCTAGAGCACGTGGGACAGCCCGCGGGGATGGCTCTGTCCCTCCGTCAAGGTCTCTAGTGAGATGAGGTTTGGCAAAGTCTGCGCCGGTTAGCTGGAGCTCCCTCTCCATAACTGCTCAACAGTGTTCTCAGCAAATCCAGTTCTACTAAGAAAAGAGAAAATCAAAATCACAGATAAAAAAGTAATCAATCATTTGCCATTTTGACTATAAGTTATTTTTGAACCTGTCTAAACTACCTACTTTCCTTCTCTGAGCCTCAAGTACTCACCTGTAAATTAAAGTGAATTAATCACATTTATTTGTAGTGGAATTTGAAGGAGATAGTGTGTTTTTGACATATAGTACATACTCAGTAAATGTATGTATTATTACAAATAATAATACTTTTTTAAGTTTAAGGTAATGTATTGATTTAATCATGAACGTGTATTTGCAAGGCAGAAGTAGAAGTCATTTTGGCTTAGCATTTTACATTGATTCCTTCTTCCTGGGAATAAATCAATCTTGTCTTGAGTCACCATATCTGCAATGGCTAAAACTGTATAGCTGTTTACAAAAACTATTAAAACCTCAACAATATCTATTATTCTTGTATTCCCTGATAGTTGTGAGCAGCTGGCTGTCATTTTTCCACTATTCACTTCTCAATTATTACAATAGCATTCCTCAGAATAAGAGCCATATTCACTAGAATTAAAAATTATAAGATGAAAAATATATGCTTCCAAGCACTAGCTTGTCTTAGTAGGCTTGAAAATCAAAGCACCCAGAGTTAAAATCTGAGACAAGAAATCAGAGCACGCTGCAAAGCTTGTCAGGAAGTCAGAACTTAGAAATGATTTTAAGGTACACAAAGGTGACATGTACCCTGAGAGATCAATTTACTATGCAGTTTATATTTTATCTATCGGATAATAATTTTTAATTAAATGGATTGATACTGACCAAATAAGATTCATAAATAAGTGAATGAAACCACACCTTATGGTTCAATCTTCCTTTGGCATAAAATAATGACTTGAGAATATTTCCAAGTATACTTTTTACGTAACCTTCAGGTATGCAGTATGAGTTGTAAGTGGGGAGTGTATGGGCATATTGAAGACTGCATTTCCTAAACTTTTGTTATTTACTTATGTTTCTAGAATTTCCCAGAGATGTCTGTGATCACTCAAATATGCGTCTGCACCCTCATTTCCTAAGCAGATTTTTGGAAATCAGACAATGTCGTGTGGGTATTTCATTCTTTCACTGCGCCCCATGTGGGTGCTCATAAGTGTTGAATTTCTTTTGCTCAAGGAGTCTTTCACACAGGGGGTGTGGTGTCCCTGTGTTACAAACGAGGGGACTGTCGTGCGAACAGGACTGTCCGAGATTTCAGGGGACTTGGTGGAGTTCCACTCATCTTTGTGTTTTCTGCCTCAAAATCCCATATGCTTTCTGCTAACCCAGTGATTTTTTTCAGTGTTGCTGAATTTTAGGCTCCTTCACACCCTGCCAGGAACTAAGGGGAACGTGTGAGAGGAAGGACGGGTGGGGGGGCCACCGCTCTCCAAGGAACCTTTTTATAAATCTGTGCTGTAGACCACATCTCTTAGAATTTTACCAGACAAAATGCCCTGCTGCTTAAAGGGTATTTGAAGACAAGTGTCTGAAACCATCCTGTCCCCGTGTTCTGCCTGCAACACACACAGTGTGGGCACAAACACATAGTGCAGAAAGTAGGACAGGAGGACCCCGTGGGAAGACCACCCGAAGGGTACCTTTGCCGTGTTTTGCATCTTCCTAGGGGACTTTTCTATTGGTGATGTCCTTGTGCCTCTACTTCTCTGGGCCTCCAGGATGACATGTGTAGCTTGGCTCTTCCAGGGCCCAAGTGTACCTCGGGGCCACAGGGACTACATTCCCACTGAATAAGGAAGCAGGAGGAAAGGGACAAGCTTCAGGCCTTCTCAGCCTCAGTTTACACCTGGCAGCCTAGGGCTAGGCCCCAGCTCTCAGGTGTGTGGGTGCGTCAGGTGGAGGTGCTTCTGTAACACATTAGACTCCCCTTGGGACTGCAAAGGACTGAGAACAGATCTGGTCTGGCGAGACCGCGGGCTCAGAGCAGGCTGTGACAAGGCAGGACAAGGAGGAGGGGAGGCCTGAAGGCAGGCTGACCGCCTCGGCCAGGGAAGCTGTGGACGGCCTCGTGTCTCACCCCACCGTTTGACCTCCCCGCTCCGGGTCTGGCTTCCCGGCCTGTCTGCTTCTGCATTCGCATAAGGGTGTTCATTTCTCTCCTAAGAGGCCACACCATTAGACATCGATCCATCCACTCTTCAAGCTGAACCCGATGCCTGAGGGATCCTATGGGAGAGAGAAGGCCAGCTGGAAGCGGACGGAAGGGCCGGCTTCGTTTTCCTCCAGGGAGCCACCGACTCGCCAGCCCAGGGGGGCCCAGGTGCAGGGCAGTGGTCTTCACTCTGGTTTGTCACAAAGAAACAGTACAAAACCATCCCAAAACCAACATGTTTATGAGACTATGTTGCCTCATTTATGACAGAAAGAGAACATGATCGCCCTGGTGTGTGGGCGACTGTTCCAAAACCTGCATGAACAGGTAACGTGAGCGACACGGAGGCACGCAGCAAAGGGAGGGTCGCTGGGACGGCTGGAACCTGAGGATGCAGATTGATGTTTCTCAGTGTCCAGCAGTCATGCAACAGGCAAGTGGCACCCCGTCAAGTCCCCGCACAGGACTGGTTAGCAGGCGGTGACTGGCTGTGTGTGCCCATCCAGGCAGGGGTGGCCTTGGGGAGTAAGCCTGGGAACGGGAGTGCGCTGGCAGCCCTGCGTGTGTTTTGAGTCCCAGTTTCCCCACCAGATAGCAAGACACCAGGCGCAACTCTGGAAGGCCACTTTTCAAATATCTCAACACCCATTCCAAATTCTAAGTCACCCAAAGACAAGAAAGCACATTTTCATCTATTCTCTTTTAAGAATTCATTGTCTTCTCACCACATCATTCCCAACCTGCCTATATTTTTAATGCATGTCTAATAAATAGAAATAAAGTGCAAATTTACTACTATACATACTTGGATTCTCTTAATCTATTTAAAAAGAGCAATGGTCAAAGTGGTTCAATATGTGAGGGACAGTGAATTTAAAAAAAAATAAAAAATTATACAAGTATGTAAATTTTTTTAAATCTGAAGGTCTGTTTATTACACACATTTTCTAATAAAAATCCACTCGAAAATTATTTTAAATAAACTAAAGAAAATGCAGTTAGATAATTCTTATCTTAGTAGATTCGTTGAAGGATATAACCAAGTAAAACAATATGAGATCAGTAAAGAAGTGCCTTTGGTCCAGTATGATTGTTGAGTTTCTATGGTTTAACTTTTGTAATTGACAATGCACTTCTGATTTTAAGCATTGGAGTGATACCTAAGACCTAGTCAATAAATCTTAGCTTTAGAACTTTATCTTTTAATTTACTTCTATGTTTATGACACATTTAATTTATTACTCCATAATTAATATAAATTTGAAAATTTTCAAAAAAACATATACAAATAACATAATTTTTCACAAAATATAAATAATTTTCTTGTTTAGAAAAACTTTCTGTTGGGAAGATTACACTTTTATGATCAGTTTTAGAGAAAATAGGTAGTGTGGTTTTTAATTATGGATATTTTAAGTATATCTGTCTAGAGCACATTTATACATGAATAGTTTTGAAGAATTAATGGGAAAAAAACTGTTTTTTGCCAAAAATTTAAAATATATATTTTGAGCTTAAAGTACTATTTGAATGTATGCTATTGGCATGGCCATTTGTAATATTTGTATAAAAATAAACAAATAAATAAAGCCATTTATTGTTATTTCATAGAAAAAATGAGAAATTAAAATATTTTTATGATAATATATTAAAGCTATTGCTTATGCATCAGCACAAATATATACAATTCAAATAAATGTTTTTTTTATCTTCTTGAAACAAATGACTTCTTCCACCCAAGCATAAGACATATTCATATAAGGCGAATAACTTAGAAATATATTTAGGTGTTTGCAGATTTTGTGCCTGTATTTTTCATTTGGTTATTTAATTTTATTTTTGGTATGTCATTGTCTTAATGATAGTTTTATATTCTGAAATAAAATCTAGGTTAAGTCTTTATATCTATGTATAGATAGCCTATAATATTACTCAGGAAATAACAAAAACATAAAACATATCCATCACTTTTTAAAATTTCTATGCATCCAATTCCCTGATTGTCAATGATAGACCTGAGGAAGCTGTTAAATGTGTAATATTGACCTGATTTCAAGACATCTAAAAAGCCACCTTCTTACTGGCCACAGGTATGGATGGCACAGGCTGCAGAGCTTTTCCTGTCCCCTAGACCTTACCAGAATACTTCATAGTCTGTTAGGCATTAACTGAAGAAAATGTGATGGCTTTTTGGAGCTGTTATAATCTCCTGGGTGAAAGCATGTTTCACTGATGAGACATTCCAGCTTATTCTGCAGTCATGGAGCTCAACCGGATCAGCCATGACACCCAGAGCCTCATGAAATATTTAAGGAAGGCCTCCTCCATGCCGTGACATGAATAAGTCTTCCAAATCAAATGGCAGAGGCAGTTTTAAATTTTGAGGTTGGACGGAAAGAATAAAATAATGAAAAGGAATAACGAAATCAAGCAATGGGAAAATTCATATGAAAGAAATCAAGAGGGAGCATGTTTGTCGGTGGGTATCAATTCCACAAGGCATGGGGTGTATCGGGTTGTTAGTGGCCACGGCCTTATCCGTGCTCATGGGATGTGGTGGGCGAGAGGACGAGGGCAGGTGTGATGAGAGTTGACTTAGACGTCTTCGTTCTTCAGGTGAGACACATTCTGTGGCCCTGAGACTTGCAGAGCTTGATGTCCTGCTCAAAAGCAACTGCCTTCGTAAACCATTGCAATAATGCAATAATTTCTGGCAGAGAGACAGATCATTTAACAATTCTATCGGTGTGAAAACTATGCTAAATCGGGAAGTACCTGCGGCTGTTTCTCACTGGTTTATGTATCACCACCTTCAGGGAAGAGAGTAACCACATGAAGTCAGTGTTCTCTGCTCTCTGCTCAGATGCTGCCTTGGCATCCAACCTGCTCCTTTTGACCTTTTATCTCTGTAACAGGCAAAGAGATAAAAAAGATACCTATTAACTATGGGGTAAGAAGCCTCAACCATATGCAAGAATAGTTGCTGCCTATGATTTCTGGGCTTTGAAAAAGCAGCAAACCAGATTTCTCTAAGGCAAAGATTACCACGCTAATGCTGTCTGTCTTTCTTCTTGTAAAATAGCAATGAGAGATATTCCAACACCAGGCTCAGGGCGATCCAAAGCTTGCACTCCTGGCCCCCTCCCCCTCCCAGCCTCCCCCGCGCCTGCCGCCTCTAGCCTCGTGCTGCCTTCATTCCAGCCCACATCTGAAGATAAAAGAAAGATGCCATGCAGTGTAAATTCAGGCAGATTGTCAATGTATCCATACACATTCTCAGTCTCTGTTCAATGTTCCATGACAACAAGGTGAGACGGCAGAGGTTATCCGAACAGCTGCTGCCTAAGCTGGAAATTCCAGGCATTGAGCACCATCTGTCTATACATTCACAATGTATAGAGGGACATCTATCAGCGGTGGCCCTGCAGCTGCCTCCCCGGCAGGCAGGCCTGCTTCCTTTCTCGGCGCCGAACAATAAGAGCTGGTTCTTCACTTTGTGTCACACAGAATGGCTGATTTGATTAAGTCCCCAACTCTCATTATGCTAGGTAGGAGTGTAGAATTTCAATGATAATCCATAATGCATGACCAGTTTGTCACCATGGCAACATAAATTCAAGGTTACTAGCGCAGACGCATAATTGGGTGTGCATTGAGTGCTGAGGAAGGGCTGTTAAAATTCTTGTCATAGAAAAGTAGCATCCATCATACTGTCTGAAATTGCAAAGTACTCATAATCAGACAGAAAAATCCTTGGAGAAAAATGTTAATAAAATAACTACTACAGTCTAATAAAATTATTAAGTTTAACCACTTTAGTTTTTAAAGTATTTCAGTTAATAAGAATGAAATAGACACCTCATTAAACATTGGAGACTTAGATTTAACCTCCCGCATCAATATTTGCGTGGAAATATGGACCTAGAGAATTTTTGGTCTCCGTCTGATTGATTGATCAAAACAAGCCCCATATGATAAAATACACTGTCTTGCATATTTGTTTCATTTTTGTATTTCAGATTGGATTTTTCTTAGTGGTAAGAATATTTCCTGAATAAAATGCTCTGGGGAAAACTAAATCTACTTCTTTGCTTTAAAAAGCTTGAGATTAAATTATGCATGTTATTTGCAGTATCTCCCAAAGTAAAGAGATGAAAACTAAGGTGGCCATGAAAAAATGAAAGAGTAAAAATATAAAAGAGATAAGAATGCGTTATATGCCCACCCCACTATGAGCGATACAAATATTTTAGTATTTATAAATATGTGTAATAGAAATTTTATTGAAAGGTATATGGTTAATAAAAATCCAAAACAAAAAAAAATGTGTACCATGTAAAAGGATTTAATCTTGGACCAAAATAATTATGGTAATCACTTGTTTTGGTGTCTGCCTTTGCCAATGAAGTAGAACCAGGCACAGAGTTATAAATGAGCTCTGCGCAAATGACTGAGAATTAAGCTCAGAGTGTTATTGGAGGGGGCACATCGTGACTCATGGTAGATTTTCCCCATTTTCTTTGATTGAGTAAAACCAATGTTTCTCTGTGCTGTTGTCTCTTTGGACAGTAAGTATGAAATGCTTTGCTCTGTGCTATTATTTATTGTGATTTTTCAGCAAACATGACATAATTTGCATATATATTCTTTAACCCCAGAACACAGTAGTGCATATGTTTTTAAAAGGCAAGTCTGCCCTTTGTTACTGAGATTCAGCTTTTATCTAATTTTGTTGAAGAAACTTCAGATTCATTGACTTAAAAAATAAGAGAATTACTGCCAAAAGCAGCAGACTTGGCCACATGAGCATGGAAACAATTGGGTGTTTTTGCATCGACCTTAAAGAATCGAGTGCGTCTCTGCTCTTCCTGCACTTAGCCCTCCCCTCCCGTCTCCATTCTGTCCTCCTGTCCAGCTACGTCCAGGACACACACAGAAGCAGTTCTTTGCTTTGGGATCATATCTACTACCATTATGAGATAACTAAAATATCAGGTAAAGGCACAGATAAAATTAATTTTTAGACATCTGGCATCATTTTGTATACATCATTTGCCTTATAAGATTTCTAATACTGTCCTCAATTTTCTGCATAGCCAAGTGGGATTAGATGATTTTTTTACAGTGAATAACAGAGATTTATTCTTTAAGTGAAGATCACATTCCTAGGATCTTTGCAATTTTTAAAGTAAAAAAAATAAAAGAAAAGCAAGAATCAAAATCAGATGACCTAATTCAGAATATAGACGTAATTTTATATTTTTTATGTTGTGTTTAATCATACTAATGGCTGCCTCCTTTGGAATTTTTTCTTTTAATTGAAGATATCTTGTGTGGTACAATTTTATTTGAAATATGAAGGGGCCCAGTTTGAAAGAACTTGCTTACAAAAGTCACATCTGGAAGTATATTCAGATCTGAATGCACACATGTAAGTCCAATTAATGTTACAAACGCTAAGGAAAATATACCCGGGTGGTGGAGGGGGAGGGGTGGAGGAACTGAAGAAAGAGGTTTGTGTCTCTGATTTAAATACAAGTGACTTTATGAAGAACAGCAGCATGTGGTCAAATGAACTCCTATTGTGGAAATGCACTGGCTTTCAAGACAGAATAACATTTCTGATTTGATGTTTGGTGAAGTACAGCCATCAGCACAAGCAAATGCTGAGCTGGTGCACTTAAACTAAAATGAATCACTGCAAGCTGTTTAGGATGTGAGTCTGGCTTAGTCTTGAAAACCTTTAAGGTAATTTAAAAATGTATTATTTGAGGAGTTCAGCCTTGGATTTAAACATAGATTATCTGTATTGATCAGTACTGTTATATGCTAACTCAAAACATGCTTTTGGCCATTATTAATCATTATTTATGCTTTGTACACACATGATAAGAACAAAAAAGAAAACCACTTTTAATTAAACCAAAAGCGTAAACATCAATAACATGGATTTCATGATGACCAATATTGCAACTTTTTCTAGTATTTAAAAAAAATCGATAATCCATAATGTTTTCTCTTTATGAAATCAGAGACAATGAAGATATTACAATAGGTATTAATCTTATGTTCATTGTGCCTCAACATTTTCATCAATTTTTATTTAAAAAAAACTATATTAGTAGTTTGAAAATATACTATCATTAATTTTCATCTTTAACAAGCTACAATTTGATATTAGTCAATCATTCCAAGATTGAAATGATTATGAAATGAGCACATGATAAATATCTATGAATAATAAGGTATTAAACCTCTAAATAAACTGTGGAACAGTGAGATAAAAATTCTTCATGTGTTAAAATTAGGAATGTATTCCAATCATTGTGGTATTGGTCATACAAAAGATATACATCAGCTGAAAAGAGTAAACAAGTGAACTGTTGTCTCTGCCATCAGCCGTATCCACACTCGAGACAGGGCTTCATTGTCCCCATTATTTTCCCCCTACATAATGATTTCAGTTCTTTAAGCACTGCATATTCTGATGCTTTGCTCTTCATTGGGTGTGTCAGGGATCAGAACACTGCACTTCAAAATACGGCACCACGGCATTTTGAGCATTTTGAGCTGTAGGAAATTAAGAAAACCTCAGAAGCAGGAAGGTCACTCTCTGCCCTTCTCCTCCCCTGCTGCCCTGAAGACTCCCCCGTTAACTGAAGAAATAACAAGGTTCATAACGTGGGAAGCAGCGCTTTATGTCTCAGAAAGGGTTGCGGCCTGCGGGTGGCCCTTTCTGCAGGCTGGAAAGCAGGGCCCCGGCCACAAGCCAGGAACACGTGCTTCAGGGCAGGGACAATGGGGACAGGAATTTATACTGAGCGGGGTGGCCAAATATACATATTTAACAAGCTATAGGAAGAATTATGAATATTTATGAGAGGAGAAACATGTGCCTGTGCAGTGGAGCTTTCTGCCCTTTTATGGGGTTCATGTGCGGAATAGCCGCCTTATCTGGAGAAGACGACGTGAAAACCCTCTGTGCCCATGCTCCGTAGCCCAGCTAAAATCAGGCCCTGGCTGGTGGTCTCCTGCCAGGGGAGGGTGCTGGAGATGGGCTTCTGTTTAGCCCTTAGGAAAAGAAGCCGACTGGCTGTTTGCAAGGGAGAGGGTAAGATGATGTGTGTCCAGCCTCTCATCCACCAGGGCTGGGAGCTCAGGTTTCAGGTTTCTCTGGTCCCCTGGGCTGAGAGAGGGTCTGTTCAGTCAGGGGGGCTTGGGATTTTATTTTAGTTCCCACTCACGTGACAGGTGTCCTGCCCTGTACTCTCTATGCCTAGAGGGAAGAAATATCACGAGAGAGGCCAAGAAGACCCTAAACAAACAGGCCTTGCTAAGTCCCCATGAGTTTGTCACCATTGGCTCAGACCCTTTTGTCCTCCAGTGACACCTCTGCGAGGCTGTGCGTGAGAAAACCACTTCCTGGAGTCTCTGAGTCTTCGCTCCTGAAGGCTTCCATGTCGCTTCAAACTTTGGTTAAATAAATTTGTAATGCTTTTCTCTTGCTAATCTGTTTTTTGTTATAGGGATCTCAGCCATGAACCTTGGCCATGAGTAAGGAAAAAAAATATTTTTTCTCCCCTAGATTTTGTTTTACAAACTTCCAAAAAAAAAAAAAAAAAAACAGCTAGTGTATTGTTACATGGGTTTTCAAAACCAATTATTTTGTGTTTTATATAGTCTCTATATGTGATAAACAGTGGTACCATGTTGCTTTCTATAAGACACACTTTAGTAATATGATAGTTTTTTAAGTTTTTGAGGTGAAGTCACAGTATGCAGTAATTTCAGAAGATGTGTTTTAATTAGAATAACATAAAATACATAGTATACATGCATATGAGTTTGTGCAAAATTTATATATGTATAATCTATATATGTACTTATAAATCTTAGAACTTGTTTCTTCTTATTTCTTCCTTTGAAATACATTTTTGATGATATCTCTCTCTTTTATTAACTGTAGTAATTTGATACAAAGTTAAGTGTAGCAATCTGAGGACTAGTTTGATTTATACCTAGCTCTATTTCTTTCAAGTCACAGAAATAGCAGGTATCGCACAGTCTTGCTCCTTCATGTCTGCTGTGACCTTCAACCTGATCTCTCCAGTGTGGCCTGTCACACTGCTTTGGGCAAGAAGCCCTGCCCCCGTCCACAGAACAGCTGCTGTGATAAACTCTGTGCTAATGTTTCCCCTCCTAGCTAATAAAATGCACTTCCCCACCAGCTTAAAACATTAGAGTGGACATTTGTGAAGACAAGCTCCAAGCAAAAATTTGGTTTTTAATTCAATTTTTAAAAAGTACCTATATAACTCCAGATATATGTGATCCTCTCACTAGGTTATGGATCCCATGCCATGCAATGGAAATATATTGAAGTTGCTAATGAATAGGAGAAGAAGGGTGTCCTGGCTCCAGGATTCCAAAAATTGCCCATAAACCTTTGCTTCAATCATTGTTCCTAAAAGTTCAGCTGCTGTCAAGTAATTTTATAAAAGAGAGTTGACAAAAAAACTCATGAAAAAACTTCTATTTCTGTAAATCTCCCTCTTGTCCTTCAAGAGACAGGAATCAGATGCAAGGCCATTGGCAAGGTTGGGGAAGAGAGGAAGCTGTGAATCGGTGGGTAAACAGGTGGAATGAGTAGGGAGGAAAGACAAGATAGAAAATATATTTATGTGATACGGTCAATGTTACATTTATAAAAATTATCTTTGTTCAGTTAGTCTGCAACTTCTGTTTCTATGTGACTAAGAAGTAATGAGCTAGTATCAGGAATTTATTTTGCAGTAGATCCAATTTTGGTTTGTGGTAGGGTCAAAACAGCTTCAGTCTGGTATTATAAGCATTTCCATACACAGTTCTATACATTGATTGCTGTTTTTAACGTGCTGACCCCTGAAAACACATTCTTGTGACTACCAAGTCAGATGAAGACTATTTGAAGAAATTGATTTTTATTTCAAGAAGAGAATATGGTATTTTCCTCAAATATGACAACGAGTGTTAAATATGAGAGAGATTAGTTTTATTCTGCATGGGGCCAAGAACTAGAAGTTGGGATGAATAATGAATGGTTTGAGAGAAAGATTCCATCTTAGTACTGGGACAGTGTCAGCTTCCCTTAGGAAATGGTGCTATGGTTTGATTGCATCCCCCCCAAAACCATGCATTGGAAATGTAATCCCCAATGCAACAGTGTTAAGAAGCACGATCTTTGGGGGTGATTAGGCCATGAGGGCTCTGCCTTCCTGAGTGGATTGCTGCCATCATTGAGGGAGTGGATTAGTTACCACGAGAATGGGTTCCTGGTAAAATGATAAGTGTGGCATCTCCGTCTCTGTCTCTCCCTCTCTTTTGCCCTTCCGCCACAGGAGGAAGCAGCATGAAGACCCTTATCAGATGTGGACCTTTTGATCTTGGACTTCCCAGCCTCCAGCACTGTAAGACATCAATCTCAAGCCGGCTCAAGCCATCCTGGGTGCAGCTCGGCCACCCCTTCAGAAAGGACAAGCGGCAAACCTTGGTGGTGCCTGTGTGGTGCTGGCTGCAGATGCTCAGCGTGCAGGGCTGTGGGGCACGGCTTTTCCCCCTAGATTTCAAAGGATGTCTCCCATGGCCTCGGGGTCCAGGCATAAACTTGTTGCAGGGGCAGAACTGCTGCTGAAAATCCGCACTAGGGCAATGCCAAGCACAGCTGTGGGGTCGGGCCACTGCAGAGACCCTGGAACTGTAGAGATTTCCTTGCTCTTGGGAGTTCCTAGCAGTGATCTCGCTATTGTTGGAAGGCAGGCTGAGCAGAGGGAGGAGCATGTGACCAGACTGGGAAAGACAGGAGCCGGAAGGGGCGAGTCTCAGGACAGCAGGCTGGACAGTGGGAGCTGGAAGCCCTGTTGGGATCGTGGGTGCTGGCATGTAGGGCAGGACCCAGTGGTCAGCCACGGTACTGCCCAGCAGGACTCCAGTGCCATGGCCTGAGCAACCAGCACATGTCGGTGTTAACCAGTCAGTAAAGGATGGTCCTCTTTCTCGAGAGATGTAGCAGCAAGCTGTGCAATATCCTCCTTTCAAAAACCCTTGTGCAGATGTTATTCACTAAGTAAATCCTGAAATGTTTTAAGACTTAACAAAGTGTTATTGACTAAGATGTCTTCTAAATTCCCTTCTGGTTTCCACAATCTCAAAGAATTAGTGACCTGCCCATCAGTAGAGCAATGGTGACTTCCCAGCGTGCTCCACGGCAGCTCGTCTGCCTCGCTGGTCCTCCGTGCGTGCGCCTAGGCATATGGCACCTTCTCATCCGAGAGCATTATTCTCAGGACTACAGATATCTGCGTTCCTCTGTGATCAAGCAAATGTATCTAAATTAAATCTTTTCCTCCTTTTATTTTGCTTCTGAAAATATGTACAACAAATTTTAGTAGTAATAAAAATTATGCCCACTCCCAGCATATTCAAAATTTGCATTGCTCTAGTTTACCTGTGTAATTAAAGGATGTTGGTCTACCTGACATCGTGTGTTAATAGTTTCCTAAAGAACAAAATCCTCCAAAGCATGTAGTGCCCTGCAAATAATTTTACTATGGAAAGGTATCTTTTTTTATTCTGACACAATTTTCAGTTCTCAGTTTATGGTACAGTGAGCTGGTGTGGAGTTAAATTCAGGTTTTCTTTATGGGCTATTAATAATAGCCTACAAAATTAATAACCATACCTTGTACTAATCTAGCACCTCTCAAAGCATATCATCTCAGCTTTACTCTCTCATTTCTCCTCACAGCGTCCCTGTGTGATGGGGAGACACGGACATCACTGATTAGGAAACCGAAGAGAGAGGGGAGATTCACATCACCAACTTGGTCAGCAGCAAGGATGAGGCTGATCTTAAAATGCCAGCCCTGTCGAGCGTGTCTCTTCCCTGGAGACCAAGTTACATGGGAAAGATGTATTTCTTTATTTACACTGTACACATTTCTGGAGACGTTTTGGCCTCCATGAGTGATTTTAGGGTTCTACTGTGACTCATCCTAAGAAAGCTCCCCACTGGCTCGCACATGAGCCCACATGAACCCTTACAGTGGAAATCACAGTTTTTACAAACCTAAGCCCCAATCAACCAATTTGTGCCTGCTGCCTTCTCCTGTAGACACGCAGTCATCCCCTATGGGATCCCCAAGGTTTAGATATTGTAATTAGAGATCAATTACTCAGTCAACAGCTACCAAGTGTACACAAAACCCAAGGCAGAGACAGATGGGGAAGACCGTGATGTGTGAGGGAGGTCCTTTTCTAATCTGTGTACTCCTGGCATTGGAATCTTGGCCACAGCTACTTTTTGTTCCTCTCTGTAACAATTCTTGAAATGATTCCTTTTGTCACTAGGTTTATAACATGTACAAAAATGGTTAGTTGAAAAGCGAAACTACACAACATGTTAAATAACTAGCTCATAAACATATAAACTATAATGAAAACTATGCAGCTAGAACTTGAGTGTAATTCCTGCATGAGTACAACTAGGAGTCGTTGTAACTTCTAAACATGAGGTCGAAGATGAATATTTCCGGTCTGTTCCTGGATAGGCTATTCTGTCACTAAACAATTCTGAGTAGTTAAATTATTTTTTACATAATAACCTGGTTTCTATTTGTTGGCAGTTTCCTTGTGTGAGGGTGAGTTCCAATTGCATAAAATGTTTAATCTCTTTGAAAGCAATTGTTACAAAAATATATTTTAAAGTACAGAGTCTTTATGTTTTGAAGCATCTACTTGTATGTCATTTTATATTTGCAGGCCAGTCTAGGGGATCAAGGGGTGTGTTTCTTCTCCAGTTCGGTAGAGATCCTAATCACAAATGCCACTGACTTTGTAGCAATTTTTCTTTTGTTTTACAACGCAGGAGAATGTATTTTATATGCTCTTTGGGGAAATAGAAAAACAAATTTCAGGTTGACTTCTTACTCAAAATCTAAGAAGTGAATCACATAAAAAATTGAATATTATCTTGTAAAATGGTAGGCTCAATTTTTGAGAGAAACAAAATCCAGGACCAGTAAAGAAAGAAGTTGACCTAGTGACTATGAAGCTAAAAAACAATAACAGCCTGGGTGATAACTTGAAGAACAGATGACCCTTTATATCCAATGTAATAAAGAGGTCCTATATATAAGCAACTAAAAGACCAGCAAGGAAAAATTGAGTGAAGAATGCAAATAGGAAATTTACGGAAGAAAAAGTATAAACATATATTAATAAAAGTATACTCAATCTTGTCAGTAGTCAGGGAAAAGCCAATTAAAAATAATGAAATATAATTTATTTAGCCATGAGACTTGCAAAAAAATTAAGATGTTTGTAAATAGCCTGTATGGGACAGAGTAGAGAGAAATAGGTGTTGTAGGGAAGCTCATGCAGTGAAGCCTTCTTGGAGGGCAGCTTGAGACCATGGATTAAAAATATAAATGCCCATTGGTTTTGACCCAGAATTTTTTTTCATCACCTATCCTACAGAAAAACTTGCAGTTATGTACAAAGCAGCACATTTGGAAGGATGTGCAACACAATATTTATTGTAAGAGCAAAATGTTGTAACCAACTAAAGTCTTTGAAAGAGAAAGTGTCAAAAATAAGAAATATTTGTTTTGAAATCCCACTAAACAGAAAGCCTTAGATTTAAATGCACTAACAAGAAAAACTTTGCTAAGATATACATTTATGGGACTAGAAACACATTGCAGAGTATTATAAAGAGTATCGCCAACTTGACATTTTATGGAACAGAAAGAAGAAAGAAATGATAAAGTACATCTCTCTATGCGTATAGAAAAGCAAAAGAGGGTGCTGACAAGACACACACAGAACTGTTAAAAGCTAAAATATCTGAGGAGGTGAGTGGGCTCTCAGTTGTGGGAACGATGGCAGAAGGACCACAAAGGGATTGAAGCCACACTTTCAATTGTTATTTTATGTGCTTCCTCACTTGTGCATACTGACAAGCCCCCGGAAACTGAACAGCTGAGACAGTCAGCCCAGTCTCCCAAAATAAGTTCTGGAAAAATCACACCCTACCGTAGACACTGAGAATGGCCCAAATCTAAACTATGCAGAGAATCCACTCACAACCACTGTACTCGGGTGGAAAGAATAAACATGAATAGAAGAGTTCAACAAAAAGAAAATACATCAACAAGCAAAAAACTCAGAGAAAACTACTTCAGGGGAAAAAAAAAAGAATTCCTCATAATAAAAATTTTCTGAAATCTTATTTTCCTTGGTGAAGTAGAAGTTACTGGCACATGTTGGGCAGAAGCATAAAGCCCTAACAATTAAATGACAGCAAAGCAATGGGACGGAGGTGTGGGTGTGACAGGCACTTGCAAGGAAACAGGAAATGCCCCAGCAGATGGCAACTTCCCATGGATTCATGGCAAACAATAAAAAGACAAATTTATTATCTACAGTTGTGAAAACTGCCTAAATATTTCAAAGCAAATATCCACAGGATTAGAAATAGAAATTATACTGAAATATTTCACATTTTGTGGAAAAGAACACTATTTTCATAGGAAGCTTTGAATCAACCAATTATTAAAGAGAAAGGCAGGTTTAAAATTATTTTTCCTTTATAATGAAGATACAGTGAGAGCATTCATAGGTGTTTTCAATTACACACAGTCATGAAGTTATTTTCAGTTTCTTATACAATCTCTTCAAGTTAAAAGAAAGGTCAGAAGAAACAGTGGGGTGTTTTATAATTAAAATAAAAGTTAAATGAGTCTGGTTTATATGAAGAGTTAAATCTTTTTAGAAAAATTGTGCCACAAAAGTCTTCTCTATAAATACTAAAATTTATATTTTGTAATAATCTCTTAGAAAAGTATCATGATTTTGTCACATCCTATAAAATACTCTTAACAGCTCCAATAATAGTTGCATCAGGAGAAAGATCATTCTCAATATTAAAAATTATCAAAAATTATTTAAGATCTTGCAATTGGTCTTGCTTTTGATCTCACTTTCAATTCCATCCACTGAAAATGAAATTGCTTATAGTACAAATTTTGTTGGCCTAAAAAGTAAATTTGCAGGAAACTGAACCAGATAAATCTTATAACCAAGTTATCACATTAATAAAGCACTGATATTTACTTTATTATATGTATATAATTATGACATCAAAGATTTCAGTTTCTGCAACTTAAGTTTGATATGCATCTATCACTATTATCTCTATGGCATTTTATAAGTAATAACATTTTAAAAGAAAAAAGCTTTATATTATAATACCTTTAATGTCTCTTCCCCCTGCGTTTTGAACAAAGGGCTCTGCATTTCACAATTACGTTGCTGGCCCTGGGGAAATGTTTTTATAAGAGTCAAAGGTAAATATTAATATTCTTCATGTTAATCAGTTTGGACTGTTGTAACAAGACACCATAGACTGGGTGGTTTAAACAACAGACGTCTATTCCTCACAGTTCTGAGGCTGGGAGTCCAAGATCAAGGTGCCTGAGGATCCCGTGTCTGGCAAGGGCCCCTGCCTGGTTGCAGACAGCTGTCTTCTCATTGTAGTCTCACCTGGTAGAAAGAGAGGGCTCTGGGGGCTCCGCCGTTAAGATATAATTACCTCCTAAAGTCCCTACCTCCCAATACCATCACATTACGGCTTCAGCACATTCACTCTATACATTCTTATAAATCAGACAGAAACTCCAGAGTACAAACACCAAAAAAGACACATACAGTAAAAACACTCAAAGAAAACAATCATGGAGCTCAAACTGCATTTATTAAAGGGCAAAGTCTCTAAGATGAGCCAATCCTCCTTCCCACGGCCTAATTATATGCTCTTTGTAAGAGACACATCTAAAACTTAGTGATAACTTTATCAAAAGGTTAATGACTGATGCATGAGTTACAGCCCTGGAGTCCCCACTGGGACAGGAGTGCTGAACAAGGACCTCTTGTCTGCTGCTCAAGTGTGGTTCCAGCGGCTTTGCTTACTGGCTCAGACACGTGTGCTCATCTGAACCTCACAGTAATTCCATCTTTATTCTCTTGAATTTAGAGACGATAACCTCAAAGTCAAACAGCCAGTAAACAGCCAGTAAACCTCACAGAGGGGGCTCAAAACGAGGTTTTCTGACTTTAAATCTGGAGCATAGCAAATTGTGCTGGACAGCAAAGTGGGTGCTGCCATTTCTATCATCTGTGTCAACATCCCACTAGACTTGGTGTCACATCTGAGGCATAAAATTGTTTCAGATTTAATGTTCTTTCAAAATCTTTTTAAATGAAGTTGGGCCAAATTCTTAAAAGTTTGTAAATTTTTAATGCACAGGTATTTTTTTAATTAAAGGGGTGAGGCTTACAAGTAACAGGTTAATGTGGAACATTGGGTGGATTTAAGAGAGAGTTCTTTAAGTACCATTCCTCTCTTTGACAAAATTACTAAGCAGACAAAATTTAAAAAAAGTATATCCTAACATTGTTGATATTTTCCATTGTGAAGTGGGCTGCATTTGCAAGATGCACATTCTAGAAGTAAATATTCTTGCCTAAACATGGGATGTTGCATAGTCCCAAGTGACAGACACATTCTAAGTGCACCTTATTTTGGGGTAGGAACAAGGCTCCCTTCCTTCATAACCAATTAAGATGTTTCTACAAAAATATAAAGCTCTTTAGTCAAATTAGATCCCCAGTATTGATTACAGTTACCAGTACTTGCACTTGTGTTCTGAGTGCAATTTCCTTAATGGTAAAAATGTAGCTTTTGCAACTTTCTAAATTTAAACAGTTTCCATTCTTTTCACAATATCTGATGCTGGTCAATATAGCCAGTAACTCTGCATTAAAGGGAAAGCTTTTGTTTCCATTTAAAAGAACCATAAGGTCTGATGATTGCTATATTAAAATTATGAATTCCTACATCATTATTTTAATAGCATTTGTTTTATGCAGTGGAAAACAAGCAAACCAAACAATCTAGCTATATTTTGCCAGGAGGCCCAGTCCTCCAATGTCAAGGCAAATTGGCAGCTTTTATATGTTAATGGAGTGCATCCCATCCTGAGGCCTGTAGGCATGGAGACTGAAGATGCCGCACTCCAAGTCCTGAACTCTCAGATTCATTTCTACATGATCTAGCGGAACATATCTTTGTATTTCCATGGAAAACAAACCTTTTATTTCAAAATACAACTTACATTGAGTATTCTAAAAATGATATCTCTTATTCAGTGGTAAAGCATTGCAAAAGAACTGTGCATATATAGGAATAAACTTATAGAAAATTCAAGTGTCTTACTTTAATAAATTTCCTACCTCACTCATATCAATACCAGTATGCAAAGGCGTTCAAAGAACCTTAGCAGTGCTTAAAATATACAAGCATTCAAACATTAGAGTGATTTTGCCGTATTGTATTTTACATGAAATGCAGTAACAACTAAGTTTTAGATATTTACTTGAGCATTGTGAAAATTCAAGTTTATTAATTTTATTTAATATCAGAAAAACTCAAAGTGAATCAATTTAGATTTACAATGAATATAAATGAAGCAGCACAATGCTACAAATATCCTTACTCTGCTTTGTGCTGGTATATATCACACTGCTTGTATGTGACAAGTAAAACTGGCATTTTAAGGGTCATGAAGTATAACTAAGTTCTCATACTTCCCCCTCAGTAAATATCAGGATAAGTAAGAATTCCTATATGGAAAATAGAGGTTTTACATTGTTATTAGATACTTCTCAAACTTTTTATTGTGAAATACACATCTAGAAAAGAACATAAAATATAATACATACTTTAACAAGCCATTGTAAACACTCATAGAACTACTACCCACAGCAAAAGTTAGAACATGGCCAGCACCCAGGGGGCCCCTAAATATCCCTTTCCATTGAAGAAGCCACTGTCTTGACTGAGATGACAACCCCTTCCTTTCTTTGCTTATATTCTTATTACTCAAGTGTGTTTCCCTAAATGTTAGATTTTAGTTGTGTTTATTTTTAAAATTTATTTAAATGGAAAAATACAGCATGCATTTTTTCACTCCTTGATTCATTTACTCAACGTTTTTTTTAATTAGCCCACATTTCATAGGACATAGTCCTTGCATGTCTGTGTAGTGTTCTATTGTGTGACTATCCCACAAGGTATTTGCCCATTAGACTGATGATGGTTATTTGGATTATTTCCAGTTTTTCGTTATTCATGAACGTTGCTGAAATGGGCATTCTTGTACATTAACTGGTTGTACGTATGCTTAACTTTCTGGTAAGTAGATATATTGGCAGAAAAGGAATTGCCTGTTCATAATAAACACCTGTTAACTCCTCTAGAGATCACCAGTTTTCCAGCATGTAGTATGTTACCACCCCTCTGTGTGCTCAGTAAAACTGGGTTTTGTCAGTTGTTTAATTTGTGTCAGTCCAGTGAATAGGTACTATCTCCTTGGGATTTTAATTTGCATTTTCTTGATTTCTAATAACACTGAGCACCTTTTCACATATTGTCTGTACATACGTGTGCCCTTCTGTGAAGTGCATATTTAAGTCTTTCCCCACTTTTCTTTTGGATTGTTTGTTCTTTAATAATAATAAAGACTTGTGGAAGTTCATTCAGTATGAAAACTTTTGCCAGATAAATTAGTTGCAAATGTACTATCCCATGTGTGGCTTCTTTCACTCTTTTTTTTTT
>CM052437.1:2368006-2398061 GCA_028533085.1 Varecia variegata
GGTAGATGCCCAATAATGGGATTGCTGGATCGTATGGAAGGTCTACTTGAATCTGTTTAAGGAATCTCCATATTGCTTTCCACAGGGGTTGTAGTAGTTTACAGTCCCACCAGCAGTGTATGAGTGTTCCTGTCTCTCCACATCTTTTTTAATGACTAACAAATAAAATCAGTTGTATTCAAGTTAGTAGAATTTATCAGTCTTTTCCTTTAAAGTTTGTGTATTTTGTGTCTTTTTACAAATGTCTTTCTTTATCCTAATAATAGTGGTAATGAAAGCGTTCTATATTTATATCTCAAATTTTATTTTATTTTGGCTTTTATATTTAGGTTAACAATCCATCTGGAGTAAATTTGCGGATGAGAGATCTGAATTTGTGTAGTTGACTGTAGAGATCCCCTATTGACTGGATTCCGTTTATTGAAGACTCACCTTTCCCGCTGATGTTTAAAGCTGCCCAGTCACAAATCCTTGTCACACGTGGGCGGGTCTGTTTCTGAGCTCTTCATTCCTGCTGTTTGTCTCCTGGTCTACCTTCCGGCCAGCCACCACAGTGTGCCTGTTTCCAGCTTCAAGATCTCCCAGCTTGTTCTTCTTTAAAAATGTCAAAATTATTTTGGTTATGAATTTTCATAATTGTTTTGGAATAATTTTATCAAATTTACACCACAAAAAATCTTGAAATTCCTTTTGGTTTTTTTGTTTGGTATTGTACTGAATATATGTATTTCCAGATGGAAAAAATTGACACCTTTGTATTACACTGCTTGTTTTCCAATGAAGGATCATGGTGTATTCTCTGTGAGTGTTCTTTAATGTCATTAACAAATGTTAATATTTTTTTCCACAGATGTCTTACACTTTTTTGCTGTTAATTTTGTCTCCAGTCTTATGGATTTTTGCATCTTTATTGTAACTGGTATTTTTTAATCTCAATTTTATTTTTTACTGACATAAAATAATACAGTTTTTTAAATTGATTTAAAGTTATTTTATTTCCATCAACTTTGGTAAAAACTCTTGTGAATTCTTCTAGTTTTTCTATAGATCCTTTTGGAGACTTTCCATCACAGTGTCTACAAATAATAACAGTTTTGTTTCCCCATTTTGACTTATTTATTCCTTTCCAATTCTTGTATTTTCACTTTCTTCTTTATTTAATACACTGGATAGTATTAATTTATGATACTTAAATACCCTGGTTAGGAATTCCACACAGTACTGAAAAGATGACAGAGGACATCCTCTCCCTCAGTGAGAACTTAAAGGGCAACCATCTAGGAAATTATCATTAAGTAAGATATTTGCTGTTGTTTTGATCAACACCTTTCATAGGTAAAGGAAGTTCTGGTTTATTCTTAATTTGTTAAGTGATTTTACTGTGAATGGATTCTTAGTTTTCTCAAATGCTGTTATGCATCTATTGAAAAGATTGCATAATTATTCTCCTTTAATAACCATTTTTAGTTAAAATTCTGTGATTGATTTTCTCATGATAAAACAATCTTCTATTCCAGTGTAAAATCAATGAGATCCTGATTTATATCATTTGAATTTAGCTGACTAATATTTTGTTTCAGATGTTTTATCTCTATCATGAAAGAGTTGGCCTCTAATTTTTTTCTATTTCACCTTCTCTAACAGATTAGTTCATAAAATACATTCAGAAAAAAATTTTGTATAATTGGAATTATATTTCTATTAAATATTTGGGATTCTTATGGGTAAAATCATCTGGATTTAAGGTTTTTTTAGTGAACATTTTTTATTTGTTTTAGAAATTTAATTCCTTATTGTAAGGGTTACTCACATTTTCTATGATGAGGAGAAAGCAATGTTGGTGAATTTTATTTTTCTAGGCTATTTTATTCATTTCAAGTAAATTTTCTGTTCCAACGGCATAAAGGTGTTCATAATATTATTTCATTATCTTTTGGATGCCTGCCTGGTCTATAAGGGCTGATCCTTTTTATTCATGAAATTGGTTATTTGGACCTTCCTTTCATGACCAGTCTCAACAAAGGTTTATCAATTTTATTCATTTTGAAAAACCACCATTTGGATTTGATCTTCTTTGTATTTATTTTCCATTTTATTAACTTCCGTTTTTTTTCTTTTCTTCTACTTTCTTATTTTTTCAGTTTATTTTGTCAGTCTCTTTTTCTTTTAGCCTTTGAGGTATATGTTTTGTTTATTAATTTGCAGACTTCTATGTGTATAATATAAATATAAATTTTTCTCTAAGTACTAATTTAAGTGATAGCCCACAAATTCTGATATATAGTATTTTATAATTTAGTTCAAATTTTTTTTTTATTTCAAAGTATTAAATATTAAGGGGGTACAAATGTTTTTGTTACATGGATACATTGTATAATGCTGAAGTCAGGACTTTTGGTGTATCCATCACCAGAATGTGTTCATTGTACCCAACAGGTAAGTTTTATCCCTCACCTCTCCCAGCCTCCCAGTTCTTGGTTTCCAGTGACCTTTACCTCTCTTTGTGCCCGGGTCTGCCCAACATTTAGATCCCACGTATTGGTGAGAACATGTGGTGTTTATTTTTCCATTCCAAGCTCAAAATATTTTATTTACATTATGATTTCTGCTTTGGTTGATGGGTTACTTAGAAGTACATTTATTAATTTCCTAACATAACTGTATATTCTAGTATCTTTTTTTTTTGCTATTTATTTCCAACTTAACTGCATTATTGTCAAGAACATACTCTATGTAACTTTAATCTTTTGAAACGTGTTGAAAGTTGCTTTATGGACTAGGATATGTTCAATTTTGGAAAAATGTTCCAAGTATGATTGCAAAAAGTATGTATTCTGCAGTTGAGCTCAATTAATTTTTTTCTGTTTTTCACTTTTCCTCCTGTTTTTCCTCCCTTCTTTCTCTCTTCCTCTTTATCTTTTCTTTCTTTTTTCTTTGTTTGTTTCTTTCTTCTTTTCTTTCTTTCTTTCTCTCTCCATTTCTTTAATTTTCTTTTTCTTAATTTCTTTACCCTTAATGATTTTTAATCTGCTTCTTCTTTTAATTACAGAGAGTGGCATTACAAAATCTCCCATAGTAATTATAAATTATTCTACTTCCTCTTATAATTGTATCAATTTTATCTTTTCATATTTTGAGGCCATAAAATTGCATGAAATCTATAAATTGTTACATCTTTGTAAATTGAACCTTTTGTCATTTGAACTTTTCATCATTATCTCTTTATGTTTAGCAATACTTTGCCTTAAAGTCAATTTTTTTAATAATAATATAGTTACATAGACGTCTTTGTTTGGTATGTCCTTAGCATATCATTTTTCTGTCCTTTTCTTAACCTTATGTTTTAGATGTGTTTCTCATAAATGACTTAGATTTGGATTTTTTTAATCCTGTTAGTTTTTGCCCTTAACTGGAGTCTTTAGTTCTTGATCTTTCTTTTAACCAAAACATTTCATTCATTGGTGTGTGTGTATAGAGAGAAATATAAATATAGATACAGATATTGTTTATATCATGAAAGGATCCAAATGATAAGAAAATCTGAGTTGAGCATTAACACAAATTAATTTTGTATAGAATTCAATATTCACCCACTCTTGACCTTCTGTTTGAAGAGTCTACAAGTGTAAATTGAGATGATTAAAGAAAATGGAATCTCTACTAGGAAACCGTTGTTAACATTAGTTGATTTAGCTGAGTATGTCTGCTTACGGGAACCACCTTCACAGAACTGAAAATAGAGTTTTAATCTTCTCAGGTTTTTATTATACATTTATGAGATAATAGAGAAATAAAGTTAAGTCTACACATCATAGAATTTGAAAACTAAATTATCTTAGAAACAATAAATATTTTCATTAAAACATCAACAAAATAATAGTATAATTATAAAGGAGGCAAGAATAGCAATTTCTAGTGATATACAGTATGAGGAGTAAAAACACAAAAATTAATACAACATATATTTTACTAAACATTTTATTGCCCTATAGCAAAGTAGGCTAATTTTAAGAATGGGAAATAACTTAGCACAGATTCCATGTCCTATGGCAACACCACCAGGGAACAACTGACTGTTGGACAAAAAGCTTCCAAGTTGTTGAATGATATGGCATTTAGAAACCTCAGCATGCTTAGATCAATTTCCACTCTAGCTACAAAATATGAAGTAAAAATAAAGATGAAAATGGAGTATTTTAAATTGTGTAAAGTAAGTGATAGAAGCTGGTAGAGATTGAGAAGTTTCACCTTTTGGAAGGCAGCTAGGCTCACCACTATACCACCAACGCAAGTTTCACCTTTTGAGTGATCAATTTAACATTGAAAATATATTGGGATGCAGTAATGGTAATGATTTAGACAAAGTACATGGCATATTTTTGTAAACATTGTTCACATCTTTAAAAAAAAGCATATGGACCAATCTTAGAATAACAGCAGAAAGATAAAGCCAGGTTGTTTCCCATTTCGTTTCACTTGGTTATGACATTCCTTCTCTTCCGGAGGCAGCCGGGCTCTGTCCACATAATCACTCTCCTGTACTGACATTACCAGGGGACGTCTCATAACAGTTTCATTATGCCACAGGAGAAGCTAAGTGGCTGTGACACTGGATACTCCCCAATTGATAGTACTACTGATTAGCTAACACACAACCTTCTTTCATGGCCTTTTGTAGACCAGTTTTTCCAGCTCCATGTAAATGCTTCCTTCCCACCGGAAGCTTAACCAAAGCACAAAAGAAAAAATATATATATTCTGAAAAGCCCAAGGTATGTCTCTTTGGAAAATATGAACAAAGTTTAAGTTTTCAACACTCAATTTCCAATTCAATCTCTTAGCATATTCTGAACGTAGATACTTAATTGTATTTTCTAAATACTACACAAGATTAATAACAGCACATGTGTCTAAGCAGCGTTCAGCTGGTAAACATGCTTTAAAGCATGTATATCTTTTTAGATGAGAAACGATGACATGCAATTTTATAATAACATAAATTCTAATAATATTATTTAAAAGTTTTGTGTTTTTAACCAAATAATCATAACTTAACTTAGGAGAGAATAGTATGCTTAGATTAACGTTATGCTGCCCTCAGCTGAATTTTTGCAGGTGCTACCAATATGCATTTTGAATTTGGTCAGTATCCATAAGAAGAGATCTTCTAATGGCATGTTCTCACTCAGAAAAATTCTTGAGATGCCACTTTCAAATACAAAAGTATACTTCTTGGAAAGCTTTTGTGTGTGTGTGTGCCTGCCTGTACACATGCATGCGCATATATGTTTAAATTCTCTCACTTGCCCCGAAGAAGTTGGAAACATTCACAATAGTACAAATGCCAGATTCACATCTAAAAATATACATTGAATTTAAAGATAATAAATAAAAGCTCCAAGAAGAATTCAAGCCAGATTTGTTTAATTTTATGCCACAGAAATATTGAAAATAAAATAGCACTTTCTCCTTCCTATTCTTGAGTAACGTAATCTGGTCTAGTCTTTCAAATTGTTCCTCTAGAAGCATTAATCAGGTACCTATGTTGTGAGCCAGGCATTACGAAAAGCACCCACAGTGCTTTGTAGATTTTTCATTATTACCATATATCTTTCATTTTGCCAAGAATATTGTTATCATTTGCATTAAATGTTTTCTGTTGCTGTCACCCAGAAATCCAACTCAGATGAGTTTAAGAAAAGCAAAGAATGAGTCCTGGGTACGACCAGACCTGGGTCTCAGTGTTAACAGGCAAAGATTCCCTCAGCTCTCAGCTCTGCTGCCTCAGGGTCGGACCTGCTCTAGGCATCCCTTGCCTGTAAAACAGCTACAGCAGATCTGTGCACTTTTCCTCCCTGTGCGCCAGAGGGAACAGCAGTTCATTTTGTAGGCAGAACAAATGCAATGCAGGGGTTGAATCTCGTTGGCTCCCATAGGCTGGATTTGGGTCACGTGTTTCTGTCTGAGCTTCATGCTTGATGGTGGAGCTAGATGGCCAATTAGCAACCAAACGCTTTATCTTCACAACTTTATATCTGTATTTGCATTGCTTGAACATGGGAGAGGGGTAGTTTCCCCAAGATACTGGGGCATGGTTATTTGAAGGGGAAAGAATGAGTGCTGTGAGGAAAAAGTAGCAGCTACTGACAAGCAGTTCACCCCTTTTTGCAGCTGCTTCTTCCCACCCATATATGTCTATGAAAATGCCCGTGCGCTTGTGAAACACACCGCTTCCTAAACGGTAACAACGTTCCGTCAGGTCAATCCACTCAGCTCTGAGTCAGGGTTCAGGGTCTGTGACTCACATGCAGTTCTTTTAGTCAGGCTTACTTGAGCTCCTCATGGTCTGGTGTTCTACAGATAAGTGGTAAATTAAACCATTCCTGCTGCACCCATTGTGTTATACAAAAACAGAGAGAATAAGACTTGCTTGGGAGCAGGGGCAACCACTTCCCTTTGGAGAATTTGCACCGGTCCATGTTCCATAGCACAGCTAATGTCCTACCGAAAGGCATAACAAGGATGCTCCTGCTGGCTCTGAAGATCCTTAGCCAGTTCGTCTGGCCGCTCTGGTTTTGTTATTAGGAGAAACACCTTTGTCCTCCAGGCCCACACTGGAAACATCTTCCAGAGCCACATTGAAAGACGGGTGAAAAAAAGTAGGTGGAGTCAATTTTAATAACTTTTTCTTTTACCCAATACAACCAGGATGTTATCGTTTCAATGGGTAAACCATATAAAAGTTATTAATCAGCTATCGTACATTCTTATCTTTCTATTAAGTCTTTGAAATCTGATGTGTCTTATTCGATTACAGCATATCTCAATTTGGGCTATCAATTTCAAGTGCTCAATAGTCACATATGGTTAGTGGCTACCACACTGAGCGGTACGAATACGGACAATGGAAAGCTATGAAGGATTTTAAGGGGAAAATGTGGTGGGACTTCAATTTTAGCTACATCTTCCTGGTGGCTGTGAGCTTGGGACAAACTATTGGATTACTGGATTGAATAGAGGGATATAAATTCGAGATTCTTGGTGGTGGGGATTAAGAGGAGGTCTGTTTCCTTGTAACTTTTTTTCCCAATTGCTAAGATGTATTGCATTAAAAAGTGCTTTATTTATTCCTTTTTTCTATGATGGCTAAGGCTACAGTGCAAAGGACCTCAGGAAAGAACGTGTGCAATGTGGAGTTTCACCATCTCAGTCTAGAGCCAGCAGGCAGAGTGTGACGTAAAGGATTCCAGGGAGCCCAGGGACCAGGCCACTTGCCAACATAGCAGAGACACGGAGGCTCCTAATCGGTGGTGGCTAGTTCCAGCTTCACTTCACCACTCTGCCTTTCCTGGTGCCCAGAGATCCTTTGCCTGTAATGCTTTTCTCTTCCGTTCCAAGATTTCTTGTAGCATTCTAGCTTTACCTCTTAGTAACTGTGTGGCATTAGGAAGTTAGTTATCTTTTTTCATACTTAGTTTCCAAACCTGTAAAATTATGTAATGATGTTGGCTACGTGCCACTCTTGCAAGAGTTATTATGATCAACACATTAGGTTTATAAGGTTCTCAGTTCGGTGCTTGGCGTATAGTAGGTGCTCGGTATTATTAGTAGTAGTGGTGGTAATAAAAGAAAATCCAAGGAATTATAAATTTGCATGGAAAAACTTTTAGAAGGTAATCTCTGAATGAAAAATAATCCATATGCAATTCAAAGTTTAATATTGATTGGGAGAGGAGAAGAGACAGTTTCAAAACATTTAAATGATAGTAGATAATGAAAAAGGTTACAAATCGTGTTATATGCTTTCAACCCATGCATAGAAATACCAAGATGTTAGTGATCTGGTTTTATAAAGAATTTGGAAGGAAATATAAATGGAAAAACAAAATATAACACCGTGCAGAAAATTACAGACCTAGGACTTGTCTCCGCCAACCAGGTACACTATGTTGCCCCCCACTCACTCCCCAGGCCCCTGTTTAGAAGTCTCTACCCCATCACCACCCGGTAAGGGTTTGCGTGTTGTTTGCTGAGTGTCACATCCTGTGACAACACAGCGCAATGTCACACCAGATCAAAGAAACACGTTCTGGCTCTTTTCTTTCAATAGCTCAGTGTTCGTGAAAAAATACCTGCTTCTTTTATTTGCTGCTTAAAAAGCTGTTGTGAGCGCTGGCACAATGACACATTGGAAGAAACACCTTGAAGCTCTTGCATAGCGTTTTCCGAGGCGAAGCGCTGCCGGGCGCGGACGAGCTGCTCACCGCGCTGCGCTCGCGTTTGTCAGGCTTCGACCGGGGTTGCGCATCCTCGTTGTAACAGTCATTTCCAAACTTAAATTAAGGCAACCTTTCTAAACAGATGGATTTTTAAAGAACATGAGATGCTGCGAAGACTGAGTTAAGCAGTTGTGCTGGAGCGGAAAGGCCCGGATGAGGGTCTCAGTGCCGGGTGGTCCCCAAACGGACTCTCAGACGGATGCGCCTCTGCTGTCCCCATCACCCTCGCTGTGGTTACGGACATCGGGGCCGTGAGGTCAGCAGTGGATGACTCCAATAATAGGATCTCCATCTCTCTCTCTCTCTCTCTCTCTCTCAATTCTCTCTCCTTTTTTAATAGTGTCTGCAGTAACTTCCTCTCCCCTCATGCCCCACAAGATTTGGAATTAGCAAATACAGAGTCTTACACTTTCTCGTTAAAATGTCTCAGCGTGGCATGCCACTGCTCTACCACATAAAACCCGGCATCTAGCATGACAAGCAGTATCTTCCTGAGCTGTGCTGGCTCTGTAGTTCCCTTGTCCCAAGTTGGGGGGATCCATGAATGAGGCCAACCAGTTGAAAGGGCCCCAAAAACAAATGGGAAGTTTCGTTATCATTTTAGATAAAACAAATGGGCTGCTTGGAGTTCACCCCTGTGGTCCCATGGACGTACATTGCTTGACTATTTCTTTGGGATTTTTCTGAACCAGGAGTCACATGAACAACAGGGAAGACAATATACGACCTTAAACATCAGTGTTTATAACCGAGGCACCATGAAAAATATAGTCCCATTTTTTTAAGGAGAATTTTTTGAGGTGCATAGTGACCTAAATTCTAATGTAAAAATGTTGATGCTTTTCATCTTTGCTTACCATGACAGCTCAGACAAAAAAAAAAATGTGTGTTTACAGTGGAAAAACATTGCAGGAGATGAATCTAATTAACCTATATCTGGATTCACAGTAGAAAGATCAGATGCTTTGGAATCAGGAAAATTCCACAGGATTTTTGGCAAGTTACTTATTCTCTCTTGGTCTCTGCATCTGCGAAACGGTGGTGAAATGTCCAGTCTTTCAGGATTGTAACCATCAGTGATAGGTAAGAAAATAGATTTAGGTTTCCTAGGGTAAGCCCTGGTGTACCTCATTTTGGTAGAACTGCTGACTTTAGGTGGCACACAGATGAGCGTTTTCAGTTTACACATGCAGTTCGTTATGAGTTTCTTCCGCTCACGTTTGTGACGAATGATACTGGTCTCCCATTTTGTTTGTGTGATAAGATTTTCTTTTTAATTTGTTCATTTAAATGAAAAAGTGAGGCTATCACACAACAGTGCTGGGGTGCACTGATAAAGCAAACACCCTTATCAAGGCCATGTGTGATGTGCTGACATTTGAAAAATATTGAGATTTGGGATACCCATAACCCAGGCCCTAATGCCAGGCATATGGTAACTGGCTTTGTCATTGTTACGACTATTAAAGAGGAAATATCTAGAGTCTGTCTTTAATGGTCGAGGTACTGCAAGATTAATTCCACTCACGACTGCTGTTCGGGGGCAGGGCTGAGAGTGCCACCATGGTGTCTGCCCCGGTGACAGGGGTGCCACTTGGGTCCTTGGCTCCGGGTTGTTCTCAGAGCCACGGTAGCAGCCAGTAGCCTTCTGCTCTGAGTTAGCTCAACAAATGGCAACAGTTATTCAGGCTCTTAAACACATTAATTGATAACTCTCAATGACAATTCAAATACATGAAGCAAACTGTAGACAGCCCATAAGAGGAGTCACTGAGTATCGACTTGGCCTCTGTGGGCACATTGGTTGGCATGATTGCATATGCATGCCCTATATGCATGTACAACATGAGTACACAATATGTGGACATAATATTTGTACACAATGCACGTATAAAATATGCACATATACTATGTGTGCATGATACTAATAGTCAAGAAACTTCTAAGCATTGTGCCTTTCAAGACCTGAAAAATCGCCTGTCCAAGAGCCCCTCATAGTGCGCATGAGACCCAGGACATGGAGAAACCAAGTGATTCCCCATGGTCCTATTATTAATACTAACTGATGTTTGACTATGGTCTAATTTTATCTAAGTACTTCTGTTCTAGCCTCAGGCGCACAGAAAATTATACTCTACAAGTTATAAAAATGTTAGCTATATATTTATGAAACCCATGAAGTCCATTTTTAGCAGCTATGCCCATAAATGCTATTTTTGAGGCAGGGAGTGTTATCGAAAGAGCACTCGGGGACCACGCTGGAGAGCTGGGCAGCCCCAGACCAAGGATGACTTTGCAAGTCATATTAAGGATTTGACTTTATTTGGGGGTTTTGGGGAGCCACTGAAGGATTTTAAACAAGGTATAATTTGTCCACCTTTGTGTTTGGAGAGGGCCCGCCTGGTTGGAGTGGGGAGGCTTTGTTAGAATGGAGCAAGGTGGGGGCAGAGGACTGGGCAGGAGCTGGCTTTGCTATTCCAGATGACAAGAGGTGGTAAAGTAGAGAAATGTCCATAGAGAAGGAGGGAACTGCACAGATTAGAAAGACCTTTCTACTGAGAATCAACAAGGTGTGGGGATCAGGTCACTATGGGAGGTGAGAAGGTGGGAGGATGCATCTGCCATGTTGAAGCATCATGACAGCACTTTATATAGTCTCAGTGCATCCCCCCAACGACCCATCGAGCTTGATGACACCATCCTCACTTCCTAGTGCGTGAGTAGGATGTTGTTAAGTTTAGAAGAATTATTCTGTGGATCCAGGTTCGAGAAATGCAGGTGTAGAAACACTTCAGACTTATTCCATTTCACTCAGTTCAGTTCAATACTAATGCAAAACAGAGAGAAATACTGAGATGAGAAGACATTGTAGAGTTAACGATCCGATAAGACAACATCACACTTGTGGCTTTCGGGAGCTTACTGTCTTAGACTAGCCATAGACAGTTTCTCAGAACATTCTCCAACTGTCTGTAAATTCAGACCTACAGGTGACAATATACTTCTAAAAAGTGGTAGGAAATAATGACAGTAATATGGAAATTTAGGTAAATCCCTTAAAATCTGAAACTAGACTCTCAATTTTTTTATTCCATTCATCCACAAACACACATGCAAAATATACATGAACTGTTACCTCCACATGTTCAAAAACAACCCACCATGCTATATACATTAAGAAACTGCAACATAGATATCTCTGTGAGTTCAAAATCCTAAAACAATTACTTCTTAATTGCTTTTAAGTGACCTAAATGAATTAAATAGCACTTAAAATGCAAGTGAGAGCCATCGACAAGTCAGTAAGTAAACAAATTATCAAGTGAATGCCAAGTAAGCTTAACTATATGATTTTTTTTTATGTGAATAGAAAAGCTTTATTATAGGTGGAATCAACTTCAGGAGTTTTTGTGCATTCTGTATTGCGGAATAAATTCATATTTACTCACTATGACCCACCACTCTCCTTAATAAACCCTAATATGAGGAATCGAGGTAGACATGTGTTTGCAGATTTTATCAATCTCAGTTTTTTATATTGTACATTTAAGCCTGGATAGGTATTATCAGTACTTCAAGTGCATTTAGATGGCACCAAAGTCAAGTTCATGGTGAACAGTATTGTGCTGACACTCCAGTGTATTCGCTAAGCACCTGTTCTAACTCGCAAGAAGAGGGCATCCTGTATTGCAATCACAGCTCTGAAGAGTGGAACGGCATTCGGAGACTGAATATTGAAATAAATTAAAGTAGCATATTTACTGTGCTTCAACAATGAAACGCATGACTGACCTTTTACGGGTGCTATATACACAATAGCACATGCTGATAGCCAGTTGCAGAGAGATTGCTCCTCAAATTCGCACTTCACGCTGCCATGCTCTTTTTTTTTTAATTTCAGAATATTATAGGAGTAAAAACACTTTGGTTACGTATATTGCCTTTGCATCACCCAAGTCAGAGCTACAAGCGTGTCCAACCCCCAGACATCGAGCACTGCACCCGTTAGGTGTGAATTTACCCATCTCCTCCCACCCTCCCACCTGCCCGATGCCCTATGAATGTTACTGTCCATGCCCTTTTAACCCAAAACATAAATACCTAACGTCAAATACAGTATAATTCAAGTTCTTCATTTGAATGTGGAAGTGGGTAAATAAGAGTGACGTGCATCACAGGGTCGACTCCAGACTTTTCCAAAAGGTCCTCAGCCTTGTCCTTTTCATATTGAATTCCTCATGAAACGTACTCCTGCCTTTGAGTCCTAGGCTATAAAATACACACACAAACTTAGCCATCCTCTTTGGAAATGTCTCTGTTCCAGACATTGCTCACATTATTTTGTCTCAGTAATAACGAAAGTCCCTTAACCCTCAGCTGGTCTTGCTGGGCCTGGGAAGCCACTTGCAGTCACAGCTCCACAGACAACCCCGCGGCTGGATGTCTTAGCTGGTTTCCTTGCTTTCTGTCTTATTTTGATTTCAAATGGAAGGAGCTGGATTTTTCAGCTGGCGAGCATTTGCCCTGGCGGCTTCAGGTTATGGTCAGCACTGGAAAGAGCAGTCCTGTGTCAGGGAGAGAATTCTCCTGGGGACCCTCGGATTCTGCGCGAGGTTACGTTCTTATTTGATACGCTCTCTCGTCACCATGCTCCTTCCTTTCTGCCTTTTTTGCTCAGCTCAAAATAAGATTATCATGAGTTACCCCCTATTCGACACCCTTAAATGTTCTATTATGAGCAAGAAGATAATGTTCGCAAATCATTTAAACCTCTCTTCAAAAAAAAAAAAAAAAAAAAAATTACTGTCTGAGTTGTACCTAACGCTATCTTCAGGAGTTCTTCCTGGAGTGAAAAGTGATCTCTCTGAACATAATCTGCATAGATTTTATAACAACCCGTTCACAAAAGAGGTTTCTCTTTTTCTCATGTTCCATTAGTACCTATAAGTATTAACATACCCAGGTATATTTTATATTGGCCTCTCTGTCACTTCAGTGGCATAATTGTTAATTTATACTAAAGTTTAAAGAGCTGAAAATAACAGAGATCTTATTATGCTTAATGGCTCAGAAGTGCAGACAATTCAGGATCAATGAAATCAGTGTGGATGACGTAGGCAGGCAGCAGAGCGAGGCGGAGTCAGAAGCGTGCACATGGAGGCGGACAGGACAACAGGATAGAGAAATAGGGTGAATGCAAGTTAACTTCGGAGCACAGAAGACAGCCCACGGGAGCATTCACACGAAATCAATGCCTGGAAAGCAACTGCTCTTGAGTTTTTAAAATTATTACAAGATAATAAAAATAAATGGACAACCTAAATTGCAGTGTGCAGGGAAGCACACTTGGGTGGTAAAATGGTAAAGAAAAGTCAGGGTGTGATTCCCATAAAGTGGGGACAGTGGCTTCCTGGGGGCCGCGTGGGGGCGGCCTCTGACCTGGGTGCCATGACAAGGGTGTGGCCTGACTGAATTCGGTATGTTGTACATGTACATGTACTGTGCATGCTTTTCTGTGTTTGTGTTATATTTAACATGAAATAATTTCTTTCAAAAACTTGTTACAAGAAAGATCCCATAGTAAGGCAGGGGCAAGGCCCTTCGGGAGAGTGCCCTGTGTCCCGGGCGTGGCTTTGCCGCAGAGACCACTGTCTTGCTTACCCCACGGCAGCAGAACCCACTGGGGCAGAAACGCTGCTGTCTGGCCTGAGAAAGCAGTGGCAGCTCCTGCAAGAGAGGAGCTTACCGTGGTGACAACCACAGCATAACCGAGGAACAGGAAGGGCACTGTGAGTGACCTCGCGGCCGCAAAGACCATTGTAGTTAGGTAACCAGGCAATGGAAAACACAGCAAAGCAAGGCTCCGGGAGATGACAGCTAATTAAAAGGCTTTATTGGTGCCCACTGTGCACAAACCCAACTGCTACGTGGCATGAAATGGGCAGAAGAATCAGCGAAGCTCCTGAAGGAGGTTGTGTTTTATTTGAAGAAAATCATTCATCCAGGAGAGTAATTTTTGGCAGCACAAGTCCCTACTAACAAAGGCAAAATAGTATATGTAAAAATTTAAACACACATAAATATTGAAGAACATAGAAAAGGAAAGATTGGCATGGAATGCAATTCTGGCTTTGAGAGTAGTGTGTGTTTCTATGTGGTGTGTGTGTGGGAGGGGTGTGTATAGTGTGTGTGCTATGTGTGGTCTTTGTGTGTGGGTGATGTGTGTTTGTGTGGTATGTGTACATGGTATATATGGTCTTTGTATGTGGTGTGTGTATGGTGTGTGTGGTGTGTGTGTAGTCTGGATGTGTGGTCTATGTGTGTAGTGTGTGGGGTGTGGTGTGCATGTGTGTCTATCTGTGGTGTGTGTGTATACTCTATTTGTGTAGTGTGTTTGTATAGTCTGTGTATGTGTGTGATGTGTGTGTATACATGTGTGTGGTGTGTGTGAGGTATGCAGAGGGTGTGTGGTGTGTGTGTATAGTCTCTGTGTGTGTGTGGTGTGTGTTTGTAGGGTGTTTATGTATAGTCTCTGTGCATGTGGTCCATGGTGTGGTGTGTGTGGTGTGTGCTGTGTGTGTAGTCTGCATGTGTGGCCTATGTGTGTAGTATATACTGTGTGGTGTGTGTGGTGTGCGTGTGTGTCTATGTGTGATGTGTGTGTATACTCTATGTGTGTAGTGTGTTTGTATAGTCTGTGTATGTGTGTGGTGTGTGTGTATAGATGTGTGTGGTGTGTGTGAGGTATGTGGAGGGTGTGTGTGGTGTGTGTGTATAGTCTCTGTGTGTGGTGTGCATGTATAGACTCTATGTGTGTGTGGTATGTGTAGTCTCTGAGTGTGTGTGGTGTGTGTTTGTAGGGTGTTCGTGTATAGTCTCTGTGTGTGTGGTCCATGGTGTGCTGTGTGTGGTGTGTACGTACAGTTTGTGTGTGCATGTGTGGGGTGTGTGCATGGTGTGTGTATGTGGAGAGGTGAGTGTGGTGTGCATGTGTAGTCTGTGTATGTGCAGAGTGTGTGTATAGTCTCTGTGTATGTAGTATGTGGAGTGCTGTGTGTGGTGTGTGTGTATATGTAGGATGTGTGCATGTGTGTGGTATGTGCTGAGGAGGGGTGGGGAGGCACGGTGGGAGGATCCTCCGAATGGGCCTGGGGAGGGTGCTGTGATAACGTGTGTTTGAGGAAGCACATTCCAGCCCATGGATGTAGCACCATGGGGAGGCACCATGAGCCAGGGGCAGCAAAGAAGTTCACTCCAAGAGAATGTCCCAGTTTGAAAGAGGAGGTTCTACCCGTGCTGGAAGGAAATGGTAGGGAATAACTGAAATTAAGACATTTTAGAAAAATATTAATAGTTAAATCACCTAGTTATGCCAGTGATAATGAATGGGGAAGATTGGGTTAGATTTTAGAAAGAACATCTGAGGCAATGAAAAGAGCTCCTTTGAAATCACTTCTTGCAAAGCTAAGTACTCACAGAGCACAGCATTTTGGTACCTGCTAATAATTGATTGTGTTAATTGTCACTGGCTTAGTAAGAGTCTTCATAATTCAACTTTTGTTTAATGACTAGAGTTTACTGAACCATGGTGATTGTTTAATAATTTAAGCTCTGTTTGATTATCAAATTTGAGTATATACCCCCAAAAAACAACGAGGAGGAGATATAACATTTCTATACAACTTTCTGGAATAAATTGCAGGTTTTGTTTTGGCAACATGAAGAAATATGCTAGAATCACTTTTAAATTAGCAAAAGTTATAAACATTAGAACTGTCAAATGTACGAGGAAGAAAAAACAGCCCAGGCTTTCTTGTTTATGTATGCAGGATCCCAGCTGTGTTCATTGTGAAGGGGGAAAAGGGAAAATGAAAGGATATTGGGTTTCTGCCAGAGAAGTAAATGGAATCTCCATATTCCATTTATTGCCACAGCCAGCTTGACTTCTATTCATAATATATTTAGTTAATGCAAATAAAATGACTTAGCCCTGGTTGGAATGAGTAATGGTATTAATGATCAGACTTTGACTGTCAAAATTGTCAGCCTCTCCAGCTAGATCGCAGATGCTTGGCATTTTAAGTTCAACTTGTGAAAGATCTTTGGTTTCTCGTGTTCTTCAATTTTGGGACACCAATTCCCACCTCTCTCCTATTTCAGTATGTGGCTTGTTTCTCAATGATCCCTATAAAGGAAATACCCAGGGACACATTTGCCTGACTTCCTACTCCTGCCTTCCAGCTGGAATCCTGAATCTAATTATAAATCTATTAAAATGTGTATAAATGACTGGAACCGTAGCTGGCCTTTGCAATGCTCAGCCACATTTCTCTGCTCCTAGAGCACAGCCACAGCAATGGGCAGCGTGGACTGCATGCTTAGACAAACCATCATTTTAAGATCTGGTTTCCATGCATTTGGTGATTTTTTTATGACAGTTTACCATATCTTCCAGCTTCATTTCAAATAAAGGTTCTTGAATTTCAAACTCATATATTTCCAGCCACATGGGAGACTAGTCAGCTCCTCTCATTTATAAAATAAGAATGATGTAATGACGAATTTGTCAGAGCAGATCAGGGCATTAATAGAAGGGGGCATTTTAAAAGATAGTTATTCAGGCAGACACACTAATTTACAGAACCTTCCTAAAGGCTTTCAGGCCAATAGAAATATAACCGTTTATGAAATTCTTTGCCCAAGATGAATTGTTTCTCAAATATTTTTTTCTAGACTCTTCATTAATACCAATATTCTTCTACCTGCTCAAAATAATATCTTTTTTTTTTTTTTTTTTTGAGACAGAGTCTCGCTCTGTTGCCCAGGCTAGAGTGAGTGCTGTGGCGTCAGCCTAGCTCACAGCAACCTCAAACTCCTGGGCTTAAGCGATCCTACTACTGCCTCAGCCTCCCTCCAGTAGCTGGGACTACGGGCATGCGCCACCATGCCCGGCTAATTTTTTCTATATATATTTTTAGTTGGCCAGATAACATGCGCCACCATGCCCGGCTAATTTTTTCTATACATATTTTTAGTTAGCCAGATAATTTCTTTCTATTTTTAGTAGAGACAGGGTCTTGCTCTTGCTCAGGCTGGTCTTGAACTCCTGACCTCAAGCGATTCACCCGCCTCGGCCTCCCAGAGTGCTAGGATTACAGGCGTGAGCCGCCACGCCCAGCCTCAAAATAATATCTTCATATCCAGTTTCAGAGCCCCTAGACAAAGACTTTCCCAGATCTTAATGGAGATGGACAATGATTTCCTGTTTTAAAAAAATTAAAGCACAATTTTCCTTTCATAGCTGTTACTTGCTCAAAAAGAGAGAAGTTTTGTTGAGTTTCAGTTTAGAGGTGCATGCCTAGGAAGAGAGAGACCACATTAGCTCAGAAGGCCAGGGGCAGCCCTCTCAGCTAGAGTTACATGAAAAAAAACCTAGATGACATAATGAGCTGTATCAAACAGAGACATTTAACGGCGCCACACACATGTTCAGTTGATGGAGTAGCAAGATTGAATTTGGCATGCCAGATTATTGTGGTCTCAATATGAATAATCATTCTGTTCTAAACTGTCAGAGACTCACTTTTGTCTATAGGACCTATTCCAAATTTTTCAACCTGCTATTGAATGCTCTCTGAAGCTATCTTTAACCAACCTTTCCTACATCATTTTCCAAAACCTCTTTGCAGACCCTACGTCATTCAGAAAGTCTTTTGATTGTGCTGCAAGCCCTACAACTACAGGTGGAGACATGCTTATACATTTCCCTCCTGATCACCGATTCCTGCTCAGGTTTCCAAATGCGTTTTAACCTCTGTATCCGCCAAGACGTCTTCCCTAAGGAACTTAATTTGGGAAAATGTTTGCCTTTTCTAAAAGCATACAATATACCATTATAAGTATCTTATAACATCATTAATCACTGGAACTTATACTACAGTTATTTATATAGATATCTTATTTCCCCAATAAATCACAAACTCATTAAAATCACAGATATAATTTGGTCTTTGTTATGCACTAAATGCACAGACTCCTGGCACACAGTAGATGCTAAATAAATATTTCTTCACGCTAATGCCTTATCTTAGCATCTTTTTTACACCCACATTCCATCTCTGCAATTTGAAATCGAACCCATTCTTCACTACCGTCTCCTCCATGGGTAGCTTTATTGATTCTCCAAAACTGAAAGTAACCTGCAAATCTGATCCAGGACACTGAGGACAGTCACATCTCAGAGTTGCTATGTCTAGGATTAGGAATCCATTAGGTCAATAGAGTAGTTGAAATAGAAGCAAGATCGCCGGGAAAATCAAATGAGAGCTTAAAACATAAAGTATAGAACTACTTCACAACACGGAAAGAAGAAAGGCAAGGCAGCATGTTGAACTGGATTGATGGGTTGAGGAAAGACTGTATTAGATCATATTTACAGAAGGAGTAATGAGGCATCCTGAAAATGCCAGCGAGAAGAGATTGATCAATTCAAAATACTCTCGAACGTTCAAATGAGCTCTGCATTTCAAATCCTTTCTGAAAGCTGGCAATATACAAATATTGATAACTATATAAAAGGTGGCTGGGAGCAAGTACTGTGATCAGGGCTGTGGATCATGTTGCATGAAGCGCCCCTGCTTGACCTTCACAATCACACCACAGCAGAGCAAGATACAAGGCTGCACCCGGCTCCCGCCGACCCAGGCAGCAGGTACAAACGGACCGAGAAGACCACGGGGAGGTCCTCTCAGACAATCTCTCACTCAGGGTTTGTATGAGTCTCAAAATGAAAGTGTACAATCAATTTGTGCTGTTCAGTAATCACAAAATGTCACAGGAGAGTCCCAAGTATAGGCTAGAAAGTTATACTGTGTCAAATGGCTCAAAAATTGAAACCTTAAAAATTATTCCATCTTTTGATCACCCCAGGAGGAGAGTGACTAGGTGACTTAATAGAAAAGTGAGATGTTCCCAATGGGGTTATTTAGTGTCAAACCCCGTAATCAAGCAATGTTGGCCTTAGGACATAGTTTACTAAAAAGTCAGGCTGGTACATCAACAACTATAATTAAGCATCTTAGTATTCATACTTTCAAGGGTTCGTATAGCCAACGGGATGGAAAATTGTTTGAAAAAATCATTTTCCTACCAGACTTCAGTGAAGCTGTGGGGATCCATGATTTCAAACTAATTTCACCAAGTACAATTGATGTTCACCTTCCCGAGAGCATAGGATTTCAAGGGAGTTTTTCCAACGTCCCTTGAAAACACAGTGAGCCATGAGATTGGATTCTGGCCAGCGACATGGAGGGAAGTGAGAGCAGCCACGACTAAAACCATTCTCTGAGCCTCATCGGCTTCTGTCCCTCTGCTGCGCTGAGCTTGGATCCCACGTGTCCCTGTCCCAGCTGCAGGGTGAAGGAAGGCAGCTCACCTAAAGAGACATTGTACAAATGAAAAATAAACCTTCCTTGTGTTTATCCGCTGAGATCTATCCACTGAGGTTTGTTACTGCAACATCTTCAGTCCAGCCAACCCTATACGGTATTTCTTTTCTATTTCCCATTATTGCTGCTACCCTGCTGGCAATACCAGTATTGATAGGATAATGTGACAATGGGGACAGAGACCTTAACTTTCTAGGTGATAGCCAGTGCCATGGACGGGCTTGCCACTGTGAGGAGTCACTAAGTGGGCTCTCTTGGATGTAATCATAACCTTAATGACCTTTTCTCTAAATGTAGCAGAGAAACATGGCCCTGAAAGGAGAAAAGGGAACAAAGGAAACTAAAACTTGGCTAATACTGATAATAGCTGTTAACACCCTACCGAGAACATTTTTGGAAAGACTATAGAGTCTACAAAAAGCATTTACATTGTGATTAGCTGTTCACGTTCCAGCTTCACACACGGCTTCTCGTCTCCTCCAAAGAACTACCCTCTACCACGTTTGACAGCCTTAGGCAGGGGCCATGAGGAGGTGAACCAGAAATAATACTTGTTCTTGAAAAATTCGTAGTCTAATGGTGGGGACAGACACTTAAGTAAATGATGACAGTAGAAGGATGTCTTAGTCCCTTCAGGCTGCTATAACAAAACCGCACACATATGGCCTATGACAACATAAATTTATTTCTCACGGTTCTGGGAGCTGTGCAGTCCAAGGTGCCACCAGATTCAGGGACTGATGAGAGCCCCATTCCTGGGTCAAACGTGGTGGCTTCTTCTCACTGTGTCCTCATGTGGTGGAAGGGCCAGGGTGGCTCTCTATGGTCTCTTTGTAAGGTAAAGGCACTAATCCCATTTATGAGGGATCCACCCTCATGACCTGTTCACCCCCTAGATGTCCCACTTCCTAATACTGTCACATTGGGGATTAGAATTTCAACACAGATTTGAGGAGGACACAAACATTCGGATCACAGCAAAGGGACTCAGAGCTCTAACAGATGTAGGTAGAGCCCCCATGAGATCACGGGGAGAGAGCCGCTGAGGAATGTCTCATGGAGGAGAAAGTACTTAAGCTGGGCCTTCAAGGCTGTGGGGGGAGAAGCACATGTCCTGATTTCTCCAACCCATGTCCTCTCCCACGACAGGGCCATTGCTAGAGCCATGGCTCTCATCTCTGAAGCCATGTAAGGCCTGGCGGCATCCTTACATCTCTCTCTCAGGCCGACTACAAAGTATTTAAATTACTGATCCTTAATATAAAAACCTATGAGCATTCATTTAAGAAAAAAAGCTAACAGTATATTTAAGACTATTGAGATACATATTCTGCCCTATGCCAATGTAAAGGATAAACAAGCCATCAGTGAAGACAATAAACTAATACCTAAACATATGCATACTTTGGAAATTAAAAATTTGGGGTTGAGAGGATCCTCACAGTTCAATGACTTTATACGAAGTTAGTGACTAAATTTATCAGATGAGGTATAAAATTATAAATACTGGTATTATAATGGTATAAAAAGTAAAGTCTTCAAATATAGCATTCCTAAAAAAAAATTAGAGGCATGTATTAGAATAAAAATAACGCTGGGCTTAAAATAAGAACTTATGGATAATTGTGAAGCTTTAACCTCTTGGGGCCATTCTCCTTCTTTGTAAATTGAGGGTGATACTATCTCATGGATTATCACAGAGGTTGTGAAAATTAAATGAGATAAACTAAAGGAAAACCTACAAAAGTTGTACACATGTAAAATAGTGTCTTAAAAATAAATAGAAAGCAAAAAGGTAATAACACTGTTAAAGCAAAAAAAAAAAAAAAAAAGATTCCCCAATCTGTCCTTTGTCACTTCAGTGAGGTTTTGTGGAAAAAACAGGCAGATTAAAGCAAAAACAAAGATAGAAATCAAACGCACAAGCAGCAGCACTGGACTGGGAATCACAAAACCTGGACCCTAAAGACACACTGTGTTTCTATTTCCCACTCTCTATAATGGGACCAGCAAACAAACTTCAGTAAGTAACTTTAGGGATACATTACCTGCAAATGTATTCTCTTGTCACAAGACCTGAGTGGCAATACTGTTTTTGAAGGAGTAAGAAGAAGCAATACTCTCTTTCTTCTACTGGTGATGCATTTTCTGTGCTCCAATTCTGAATAAGCACTTTCGACTTTTCATTCTTTCTGCTTTTCATCCTCACCAGTGTCTCTCCCACACAAAACATTAATGACAGGTAGAAGCAGATGGACCAGTGTGGTGCAGAGGGTGGCCCGGAGAAGGCCTTCGATATCTGCTGAGAGGAACACTAGTTAGGACAATTCTATGGAACTTAAATCTTGTGGCTCATGTCTACAAACGGAGGCTCTTTTTACTTTTATTCCATGTTTCTGATATTGCTGCTATCCCAGAATGCGTATGTAGAGACTTTACCATTTAAAATCAATTGAATTAAAGGTGTTCATTTGGAGTAGGGTATTTCAATTATATTTCAATTTTAAACCTTTCAATTAAAAACAACTGCAATTGTGTCATTCAAGAGAAGATTTCCCTGGCAATATTGAAGACCAGAAGCAGCTCTCTTTCATAACCTCCGCCTCCACGCTGCCCTCTCAAACCCTAGAGTATGGCTGGTAAATGTTTATATTTTTTAAGGCTGGTAAATATTTATAGTAACCTCTAAAGCATTGACCCCTCATCCTTTCTGCAGCTAAATTAAAGCATCTATATAAAGCTTTTCATGCCCACAAAAGTCATTGATTTATTAAATAAAACACTTTGTTAAGTTGTTATCTTCTATCTCTTATTTATACTTTTTGGGGGACTGATTTATAATGAGGTATAACAGGTGTTTGAAGAAAGAATGCATGCAGAGTGCAAGGGTTGGTTTTGTCTGGAGGCTTTGGTGTCGGGGTGCTGGGACCTGCCTGTCACCCCCCCTACCTGCATCAGGAAGACAAGCAGCTGCTGTCTTTAAACGGCTGCCCAGGCCAGGCTGACAAAGTCACGGAGGAGCCTTTCAGCTTTGCCTGCTCACACGGGGCTGTCCACCTCCACCCTCCACCTCTCACCTGTGAGCCGGAAACTCCAAACACTAGTCCTGCTCATGATTGCAGCTAGTAAGCTGCTGCTGGGGGAGTTCAGGCTTCTTTTGTGCCTTGTTTTATCTTTTCTTGGTGGAGTCCTACTATTCATACTCACGTTTAACGGCCACAGTGATGCTCTGTTCCTGCCTTTCCTCAGACCTGGCAATTATTAGCTACCTCCTGTCTTGGGGGAACAAGCTTCTGACTGCGGCAGTGAATCAGAAAGGCATCCGTCAGCCTCTGGGGGTCACTCGATTTTACAAAACTACCACTCGCTCTTTAGGAAGGGGCCTGTGAGGCCATAAATCAGAGACAGAAACTGCCTCTCCACCCCCTTTTGACTTTTTCCTCTTACATGACATTGGTCGGGTCACACCAGCAGGTGAGTAACCGGCTGCCGCTCATTACACCAGCAAACGTGATGGAGCACTCATGTGAGGGCGCTTCTGAAATTCAGTTTCACGTGTGTACATTTCCGAATCCCCAAGTTCTCCAGCTGCAACAAAGGTGCCAGTGTGCACCGAGAACGCTTGACTCACGGGGAAAGCCACAAGCTGCCCACAAACGCTGTTTTCCAGGGGACAGAAAGGCGAGGCTGGATGTTAACGCCTGGGCAAGTCATGAAGCTCTTGCGAGAGCAGACTCCGGGCAGAACGCTATCGGATTTCAGGAGTGACAGATCCAGCCTCCCCCAGCATAAGTGGGTCCAAACCGCTATTCCTAAGGGCATTGGCACAAGCGGGGGACACCCCTCCAGGGTGAAGTTAGTCCTCAAATTGATGGTGGAGCAGGGCCAAGTTTCCATAAGAATATTTTTGTCACTTGAATCACCTCCAGAAAGCAGCTATGCTGGAAGCCACAGGACTGCAGGGCTGGAAAACCTGTAGGGTTATTTGAGGTTTCATACTAGAAAGATAAAGATTTTAATATAGGCTTAGAACATAGAAATGATTTTCTTATTCTTCTGAAGACCATTCAGGAAAAGTAATTTTGAACATTTAAGGCTCTTGGATTAACTTTTGTCAGCTACATCCTTTTTGTTGAGCTAAGTTTTACTAAAGGTACTGGGTACTAACAATTATATTATTTAAAGGATCAAGTCACAATCAAAACACATAATTAAATCAAAATGTTATTTTAGCCTCTCCAATTAACCCACATTCTTAAAAGTATAAATGCTAGTGAAGATAGGGTGAAAAGGCCTTCTCACATATTCTTGGTGAAAGGATAAATTGTCACAAAATTTATCTGATATCATATCGAAAATATGTTTTAAGAATCTTAAAAATATTCATATGCTAATTCAAGGAACCTGTCTTAAAGAAATAATTCTAAACATACAGACAGATCATAGTTGGATGAGCAAATACATTCATGTAGAAAATAATAAAAATCAAACAATTTTCAATGTAGAACATAAACTAAAGGTATTATTATACATCCACACAGCAAAATTGCATGTAATCATGAAAAGTAGGATTTAAAATTGTTCACTCAGTATACAAATAATCAATAAAATATTAGAGACTGTTAAAGAGATGAAATAGAAATTTAGTATGTGATCAATGTGGAATTTTATATAAGAAATTAGAGAAAGATTATCTATGTTGATAGAATTTATTATATATATAGAAGAAATAAAATATTCTTATATTTTTTCCAGATGGATTACATACACACACATACATATTTTAAGTGTATATATGTTAATCCATACACACTCATTAATTAGAAGAAAATACAAAAATACTTTAAAATATTGGGAGTGGTGATGGTCTTACAAAGCAAGCAATAATACTTGGTTGTCATAAAGTAATAGATCAAAAATTTCAATAGATGAAAAAGTAATAGATCAAAAATAGATAAAATTTAACAATGTGTATATATTTATATATAGAGTTGTCTCTTGTATGTCAAAAGATATTTTGAATAAAGTTAAAAATAACTTAAACTGGGAGACAATACACTTTAACACAGAGACAGTATTTTCAAGATAAATAAGAGAGAAGAGCACTGTAGTCCTAATATATAAACAGTTTTTACACATCAATAAGAAAAATATAAACAATACAATGAAAGAATCTTGCAAAAGACACACTCAAAGGTAATACACATAAGAAATATAAACAGCTTATAAATATCCCAGGTAGAAAACAGGACTCAATCTCTCCTGTAGTAAATAAAGTAGAATTTTTTTTTTTAAGTTATAGATCCTTTGTTTTTTCTGTCACATGGCATAGACTAAAATGATTACTGACATACATGATTGGAAAAGGTATGATAAAAGTGCATTTATAGTCTGGGGAAGTCTAATGTGGTGTGAATTTTCTCAGGGCAATGTGTTAATTTCCATCAAATTGAGCTGAAATTTAAAATGGTCAATACACTTTGACTGTCAATCTCCTTTTACAAGAATATGTTCTCCTAAATATTCCTCAAAGTATGCAAAGATATTTCTCCAAGCATGTTTATCATAGTGTTATGTCTAATAAGAAAATGTTAATGAACCAAAACGTCTAAAAACAGAAAAATGGTTAAATAAATCATGACATATATCTGCAGATAATTGAGAGAGAAATTTGTTACGGTAACATGCCAGCTGTGTAACAAATAAACCCCGTCATTGCAGTGGGTCAACACGTGGAGGCCTTTCTCCCTGATGGCTGCCTGGGGTGGTGTGTATTTCTGCTGGGCAAGAGGCCTTGCTCAGAATGATTGAGGTTCCTCCCACCTTGTGGGTCCCGCATCCAGGAGGGTCTCAGAGCCCTTCCATCCCGACAGTGGAAGGGAAAGAATGAAGGTGCACACGAGCCACACGCGGGGCTGGGCCAGTGGCCCTGCATCTCTTCTACTCCCAGTCCATGGGCCACCCCCAAAAGAATGGCGGGGACTCAGTCTCTGTGTGTCCAGGTTTGAGGAGCAGCGGCCGTCTCTGCAACCAGATGTCAGATCCTTCCCTGTTCTGTACTCTGTAGCAAGAGGAAGAAGAAAAGGACAGTTTTCCTCTCCCCGGCTCTCCTGCACATATTACCTTGCTTTTGTGCTCTGGGATTCCTGGCCCCAGGAGAAACAACTGTTTCTTTGAGTTTCAGGAGGTTTCTGGAAGCAGGCTGCCAGAGGTGTCAGATTGCATAAGCCTCGGATTTTCAGGAGCCCAGGGGAGCAGGCAGACCAACCCCTAACCCAGATCGGACTTTAAACCAAGCCAGGTGGGTGGCAGCCAAATAAAACTGAACATAAAAACAACTTGAAATATAAAGAAAACTGTTATGTTTCTCGAATTTTATGAAATGTGCTACTCTGACTTTAGCAGTGCAGTAGGGAGCTAAGAGACAAGCTCACCACAGCTTTGGGTAAAACTCTGGAAGAATGAGCCAGAAGGAAGGCAGGCGGCAACCAGGGGCTGGGACCCTACCCACTGACCAACCAACGGCGTAAGGGGAGAAAGACAGGGACAGAAGTTGTCCCTCAAAATTAGTGTTTGATATGCTCCAAATAAAATCCCCAAATATCCCCCCAGTATAATTTATCTATCATCTTTGCTGGAAGTAATTGCTGGACTTTCTTTTCTTACTTTCAGATTGTTTTCCTCCCAGCCATCTGAGCACGGCAGGGGATGCTGGGCACACCTAACATGCTTTGGTGTTTGATTTCTGGGTGACTTTGACAGCAGCAGATTATGCCCAAAAGAAGTATCAGCAGACGGCAGCCAGAGAGCCGCAGGGCTGGGAAATGCCCCTCGGGGCACATGGAGATGCTGCACGGAGATTCCCAGAGAGACCTGAGAAATGAGAAGACTAGACCACAGGGTTGTGTAGGCTGTGCCTATGCTAGACGTGTTTAAAAACCCAGTGACCCTAAAACTGGATACGTTTGGGACATATGGGATCTATACTTAACATTTCCTTGGTTCCGATATGTATGTCTTATCATCTTCAAGTTGACGTGCATCCTACAAAGCCTGTACAGATTGGATAAGGTGATGCCCACATTTATTCTTTTCTCCAAAAAGTGCTATTATAATGATAATGTATCTTACAATTCATGAAATCTTAGTGCAGAGAAAATATGATCTTAAATACATTCCAAAAAAGCTTGGACGATAATGCACAAAAATATTAATCCTGTTTATCTGTGGGTGAAGGTATTATAAGCAACTGTAGGGATTTTTATTTTTTCCTGTCTCAATTTCATAAAATTTCAGTAGGGCAGAGAAAAACTAATAAATGTTATTCAAAGTCTGCAGAGTATTCAAAACAAGGGATCTGGCTAGAAATTAAACAAGATCGCAGATTGCAAACAGCTGACAGTCACTAAATTCACCCACGTCATGGCCTGTGCTCTGGCTAGACATTCCCCCAGGGAGTGACAAAAAGAGTCACACTAATTGTGCCACCAAGGAGCACACCCTTAATGTCCTGCTCTCTCTCCCAGTGTCTCAGGCTCCATGAGGGCAAGGTGCCAGGAGCCGTGAAGAGCAGCATGCTACCGAAACTGTTACTGGGGAAGGAACAATAAAAATACATCAGCTCATCCCAGGCCGGACACGGATGCTGCCAGGGTGTTTGTCAGTCTGCCGGCTTCATCAATTCCAAAGGACACAAGTGACCCCACGGGGTTTCCAGAAGTTTGGAAAAAATAGGGAAAAAACAAAGTAATATGGAGTACCTCATGGTATCTAAAGGCACGCCACATGCTTATTCTGAATCTGGTCAATTACCCCAGTAGCCTTATGCATTTAGCATTATTAGCCCCATTTCAGAGAGGAGGAGATTTCCACAAGGATTTTCCTGAAATTATGCAGTTGGTGAGTGCTGCAGTCTGAAGGGGTCTCTCAAAATTCGCTTGTTGGAAACTTAATCTCCAGTGCAACAGTGTTGGTGGAGGGGAACTTCTGGGAGGCGTTCAGGTCACCAGGGAAGAACAGAGTGAATCCTGCTGTCCCAGGGGCTTGCTCAGCCCTGATGCCACTTCCCCTCCGTCACTGACCAGCGGAGTGAACTTGCACACGCTGCCCTCTGATTCCGGCTCCTCACTCATGGCTTTGCCTGGAGTACGCAGGGGACGGGGTGTGACAGCAGCTCTGAGGAACGCTGCAGACTCTCAAGTGGCTGCCGTCGTTTCCTTTGCCCTTCAGATACCTGGGTGTCCAGTTCCTCATTTCGTTTCTGCTTTTTCCAAGACTCCTCCTGTCCCTTTTCCAGGAGGCAAAGACAATAATGCCACACTTTGTGTAAATCTAAAGGAAGTGGAGAAGGGAGCAGCTGAAGCCCAGGCAGGGACCCCCAAGGCCCTGAGCACGTCCACGGTGGAGTCTGGAGCTCAGTGGGCAGGACCCAGGGTAGGGATGAGCCTGGGGAAGTGACCGCCAGCCTTCCCAAGGCTCAGGCAACAGTCACCCACAAAGCCAATGGGGCAGGAGCCGCTGTGAAGAAGGGGCAAGGATAGGATGCCCTGCTGTGAGTTGCCAGAAGGAAAAAGGAACCAAGGACGTCAAATATTCCCAAAGACAGCAGTTTAAACATTGAGAACATGCCGTGGCATCTAGAAACCAGGACAGGCTTCTAGTCTGGGACAGGAACTGTCTCCGGGAAGTACTGAGGTCAAAATTTCACTGAAGCAAAATCAAGGGTGAATAGGAACGTGAGTGAAGACAGCGAGTATAGACACCACTTTCAGGGAATTTTGTGTAAAAAGGAGCAGAAAAAATGGGTGGTAGCTGGGAGGGCTTTGGAGTCAAGAATGAACAAGACATAAAAACCAATAACCCAGGGATGGAGGCAGAAGCAGAAGTCAGTCACTGCAATACAGTGTGATCAGAAGGTGACAGGCATGTTAGGCAGTGCCCTGAACCTGTGCACACCTCACCTTACCTGGCTAAACTGAGTTTGCAGATGTGATTCACGCTAAGAATCTTTACGTGGAGAGATTACCCTGGATTCTCCAGATGGACCCAACTTTAAAAGTGGAGAAACGATGGCTGTGGTCAGAGAAAGAGCTGTGCAGACAGAGGCAGGGCGAGAGGTGCAGGGGGGTGAAGGCAGGGACCGCGGGTCTATGAAAACCCAACAATATGAGTAAGCGTGTTCTCTCGTGGGCATCTCCTGAACTCTTACAGCTTAAATATCTATACTGCCCAGAGTGGAGGTCCTCAGTCAAGCCTCAACTCTGGAAAGTACAGATATTTAAGCTTTAAGAGTTCAGTAGTAGACAGAACCCACTGTACATCCAGATTAATCCTTCTGGCTTCAGTTCATAAAATGTTTCAGACACAGATAAGTCCCGAAGAAAGGAGAGAGCTGAGACGCCACACAGTGATCTTGGCAGAAGGGGACGAAAGCCTTGTGATTATAGGAAAGGAAGAGAGCAGTTTCTGGCACATACAAGGAAAATAAAACAAAACCCAACAGGACTTCCATGCACCAGGGAGAGTAGGAACCAGCATCTTTCTGGTTTAACTCCCACTCTGTGTGGCTGAATCTTTCCAAAATCTCTTCCTAGTGTTCCTTCAAAGTCCTATAAACTAGGCTGTCTGGGGCTTCAGGGCTCCTAGCAACCGCTGGAACATTTCGGGTGTTATGAGGACGCAGAGCCTCGGCTGGGCCAAGAAGACTGGGCAGCCGGGAAGGGGAGTCTGCCACCATACCCAGGGGCTATCAAACAGGTCAGGCTCTTTCCTTAATTTGCCCCCCTTTTAACTCACTTGAGTGAGCCGGGTACCAAACAAGCAAGGCTGTCAGACGCAGCCCTTCAGGCCACGTGGTCACCTCAGCTAGTGCTGCTGCCCTTCCTAAGGAGCAGGGCCCTTGCCATCACCCCTTCCAACAAACCGAGGAATAATCCTCAAGGAATTTCACTGGCCTTGTCTTAGTTGTGAGCTAAGACTCCAGCAGCACCACATTCTCATCTCTTTATTGTAGTGTGTTTGGTATAGGGAAGGATGTTTGCATTTTCTTTTAATTCTTTGTATATTTTCAGTCTCCTACTTAGGAAATATCTCGAAGTGCTCCTGATCTGTGCATCTTCATCTTTGCAGGACTTATTAGTGGCACATGGCTGTGTCCTTAGTTACACTCAGCATAACAGATGCAGAAAGGATGAGAAAAGCTGGCTGGCCTCTGTGGCAGATAACAAAACACGGGCACGGTGCTCAGTCGCACCCATGAAATGCTGACTTCTCACTGGAAGTCACAGCCTTCATCTCAAAAGGTTGAACATGATGCTACTTTAAAAAGAA
>CM052437.1:2398561-2421548 GCA_028533085.1 Varecia variegata
GACTTATTAACCACCATCTGAAAATCTCCAAGCAATTCTAAGAAAACATAATATATAAAAATCAAGTGACTACTTGATCACCTAAAAAAAAATACACTTATTCAATGATAGATTCAAGCAGATCATGTAAGGCAGAGTTGTCCAATAGAAATTTGACATGAGCTATCACGCAACTAAGCTTTCTAGTAACCACACTGAAGAATGCAAAAGAAACAGGTAAAATTCATTTTAATAATATATTCTATTTAACCAACTATATCTAAAAATATTATCATTTCTATGTATAATTAATATAAAAATACCAATGCTGTAGTTTACTTTTTTTGTATGTAATGTCTGCAAAATCTGGTGTGTATGTTACACGTACGGCACACTGCAGTCGGGACCAGTGACTGTTCAAGTGTCAGTGGCCACCCTCGGCCAGGGACTGCCCTCTCGGACGGCACAGGTAAGCTTCCTGCTTTAGGCATGTCTGCGTTTCAAAGTGCCTAGTTTGGGGTTATTCTTCCCTGAGGCTGGAGTCAGTGGAAATGAAGACTACTTAATTTTGCAGGACAGTAGAGGGTGGTGGACAGACCTAGTTATTCTCAACAGTCCATGCAGCCTTTAACAAAAGGCCATTCCATGCAGGCCCCACGAAGCACACTTGCTTCTCCCAGGTGGCTCCTCTGTCTGCGTCATCCCTGCTACTAAACCTGCAATGCAGCTGGACTTGAATTCATTATCTTCAACTCACACATTTGACAAGCCGCTAAAGCCTGCGCACACCGGATCTTGTTATGAATTCACACCTCTGGCTGGTCAGAGAGCCCTCCTGGCACCCCGCACCGGCATGAAGGGCGCGTGCCATTGCTGTCCACGGGCGCACTGACGGCAAGGCAGCCATTCCAGGTCCTCACGGTGTGTGATGAAGGGACCGCGTTTGCATGCAGTGGATTCACGGGTGCTGACGGTTAGGGAACGTGTCATCAGCAGAGAGAAGAGGGACTCACAGGGCCGATTCCTGTGATTGTTAACGAGCATTATGTGTAGAAGATCGATGCTCTTGCCTGGGCAGAGGATGCACGAGTGCACCCCAGGTGCCCACCTGCAAGGCGAGTCACCCCGTTCCCTGCTGAAGCCACGTGGTTTTGTGCAGCTCCATCACACAGACACAGAAGCGTGAGACCCTCATCTTTTGTGAACCTTGTGGAATTAAGTCAGCCTCTAAATCTCCTTGGGAAGCCAGGGAAACCAACTCTGTAACTTGATTTGTGAATGGAAATGTCCAGAAGGAAGAGCGAAAGGCAGAGCGTGCCAGTTTGCTGGGGCTCGCGGCCATGCTGGGCCTCACAAGGCGGAAGGTCCACCCCTCACACAGCGAGGGTTGCAGCTCTGCACGAACCGCCGGGATTTGTCTCATCACAGTGTTTCATTGTGGGACTTTTAAGACTTCATTGCCCACTGCCGGGCCTGAGGGAGGGAATGATGGTTGCAAGGAAAGCACTTCCAACACTTTGGTTGGCTTCTTTTTATTGGCACTGAGGTTACTGAGTCTTCGACACCAGGGATTCTACTGAAGCAGGAAAATGTGATGAATTTTCACATCAGATTTACAAGGTTGGAAGCAAATGCTGAAGGTCTAAAGCAGAACCTTCCAAATTACAGACTGTTCTCTGGATGGGAGATTTCTGCAGGACCACAGAGGAAGAAAATATGGCCCATGTGACAACAACTTCATATTAGCTAGACTGACACTTAACCTCTTCTATGAAAATTTGGATACACAACTGTGCCTTCTAATAGATTTCTGTATAATCTACTTTCAAATTGCATGAGTTCCAAAAGTGGAAAATCTAAGTCAGACAAAATTTCACCTGGTGAACAACTTTTCAACTATGACACATGGTTGTACACCATAAAATCATGTTAATTTCTTTTCAAGATGTGAAACTGCTATTTCAGAAGGAAGGGTCTTAACTCATAGATGGTTTCCTACAGATCGGTATCTCCGGGGGAGCATTTACTGCTAAACACATCCTTCCCATTGCCCTGCTGCTCACCCTAAAAATGTGGTGGGAATAGAAAAGTCAAAATCAGTAAATTAAAATAAAATTAAATAAATCTGCCTATGAATACAAAAGTTTTATAACCATTCCCCAATGTTGAGGTCATGGATTTTTTTAGAATTTCATATAAACACAGGACCTTATACATAATCTTAAGTAATCCTCCCTGCCTTACTTGCCAAATGAGAACACGGGGGCCCTGAAAGAAATGATTTCTCCACCGTTACACAGGGCTAGGGACTGGCGGAGTAAGAAGTAGCATCAGTTCTTCTGACCGTGAAGTTACTGCCTTTCCTAGTTCAACCCCAGAACGTACAAACAGACATGCAAAATGTCGAGCCTGGATTAACAAGAAGGACTTTTTCTTTTATCCCAAGTAGCTAATTTGGCGGGCCCTTGCTCTGGCTTTGATCTCAGCCAATTTTCTGTAGACATTTGCTCTCGATCTTGGCAGTGAATAAAAATTATCAAGAGCTTGTTGAAAATACAAATCCCTAGGCTTTGCTCTGAAGTAGGACAGGAGAATCTGTCTTTTCCATAAGTATTTCTGGTTATTCTGATGTAATCCGAACCCAGGTGAAGTTCTGGGAATCACTGTTTGTTTACTGCTTTCCAGACTTCAGAATCTGCAGCGTGTCTGTGCGCCTGCCTGGAAGTGGCAGGCTGAGGCTCCCACCTTCATTTGGCTTCTGTCACTCAAAATATACCTAGAAAATAAAAAAAAAAAAAAAAAAAAAAGGCAAACATCAAAGAATGTGGTGACACCTCCACAACGCACCACAGTGGAAATGACATGGTCACATAGAATGGCCACTTTTCTGCTCACACCCCACTTTTAGGCAGCCCCTTCTCTTGCAGTGGATTTTATGGGACAGCTTGTTCAGGGTGCCATGCATGACAGTAATACCAGTAACCATCTTTCTTTCTCCAACCTTTCTCCAACTCAAACCGGCTTTAAAAATAAGGAAACATATTAACTCACATGACATGACGTCTATGAGTAGCATGCAGGGCATGGTTGATTCAGTGGAACACTGATGTCATTCCAAACCCAGTTTCTTTCTATGGGCTCCCTCTCACCAAGGCTGAGCTAGAAACTGCCATGACCGAATGCCCAAGTGGCCACTAATGGAAAGTGATGCTGAATCTTCTAACACGGTTCCTGGAGACCAGATAACTACTTGGTGGCAGGTAGATAACAGGAAACTTTGTACCAGACTAGAAGAAGCTATTTTATGGGCAAATGAGGTCAGTCAATAGGCATAAAACCACAGGTCATACCATGTACCCTGCTTTCGGCTGAATAATGTCCCCTCAAAATTCATGCATTGAAGCCCTACCCCCCCCCCACCATATGGTAGTATTTGGAGATGGGGCCTTAGGGAGGTGATGAGGTTTACATAAGGTTAAGAGACTAGATACCTTTTGATAGGATTAGTGTCCTCATAATAAGAGGAAGAGATACCAGATCACCCTTGTCCCTTCCACCCTGTGAGGACACAGTGAGAAGGTGGCAATCTATGAACCAGCAAGTGGGCCCTCACCAGACACCGAATATGAGGGCACTTTGAGTTTGGACTTCCCAGCCTCCAGAACTGTGAGAAATAAATATGTGTTGCTTAAGGCTCCCAAGACATTGGTATATAGCAGCCAGAATAGACTAAGATCTACCCCATCACATGGAAGCATCCAGTGTGACAGAATGATGCGATCACTGGTTAGAGACTCAGTGTGGCAGTGGGCTTTAGGGGGTGTTGAGGAACTGCCTCCAGGCTGCAGTGCATGTCCTGGACCCACGCATGGTGCTGAGGTCCTGGACCCCAGTAGCTGGAATGCAAGAGCATGTGCCCAAAGGTGAGGGTATAATTGGTTCCTCTCACCATTGCTCTTATTGCGGCATTTATGGAAGGTGTGTTTCCCTCTCCTGTCACCTTGGTTTATCTCATTATCGGTCCTCGTATCCCAACAGGAAGTCTTTTAATGAGGGCTGGTCAGATCCCACTGAACCCTGAACTGGAAGCTCTCTCTGCCTTCTCCCTGCTTTGGTCTCCTCGTGCTTGTCCCTGGCAGAGCAGGGAGGCACTGCTTGTGTGCTGACCTGGGATGGGCAACAGCATTTCTGGGGCTGCTTCTCAGCCCAGCAGTAGCTCTCAGGCTGGGACGGATGCTGGTCAAAGGTGTGACAAGTAAGGGATGAAGGCGGGATCACCCCACCAAAGACGCAAACCCAATCACACGAACTGTTGGTAAAGGGTAAAGGAAACATAAAAAGATAAGGGAATTCCCATTAGATCTAAAATCTAGTGGGTGGTGAAGAGGAAATGTCACGCGGGTCAGTTGTGGCCTCATGATTGGCAGTGGCAGTGAAGGGTTTTCTTCATCCTCTTGACTTAATTCTTACGAGAGCTGTGGCCGGCCACCCCCGCGAGGGGGACTTGGCGACTGACTGGACTTTCCCTTTCTCCTTCAGGGAGGAAATGAGGACAGTTGTCATGGCCAAAAAAAGAAAGAAAAGAGAGGTCAGTATTATAGTCTGCCCATTCCCCCTTTCCTCACACCTGATGCTCCAGAATTGTTCCAGACTTACTCAGATTTGCTCTGAAACCAATGGAAACAGGGGGTGTCTGAGTCATAAAAGCTAAAGGAGGCTCTGTACCTGAATTGTGAATGTCAAGAAATTGCAGAGAGGTGGTAAGTGCCTGTAAGGGATAGAAAAACTCCAACGCACAGAAGTGATCCTTCCGAGTCTGGTGGTGTGCTCCACCTCACGGCGCGGGGCAGGGCAGAGCGAGGCCAGCAAGCCCCCAATTCGCCATCCGGCCATTCACGTGCAAAGCTGGCCAACTGCAACTGAAGACCAAGGACCAGGTAGTAAAAGAAAAGTCCACGAACAGGATCGGGGCACAGACGTTTTCCTCACAAAGGCTGAATGAAGGTTTCAGCAAGGCCTTAGTTCAAAGGGATTTGTAAATAATTACATAGCCTCTCTGTCAATCACCTGTTGATGGCCATACATACAAGGTGTGTGTGAGGTTTCATGTACATACATTCTGATTAATTTTAGAAGTTTAATATATAATTCAAGGTGCTCCTTCCTAAATTTCTTAAAGTCATTTATCTTTGCATCTTCAGACCCTGGCGTTGATTCACTGGGGGTCTAACTGATGAATATATTATATTGAACCCTTTTAAAATATCCTCAGAGAAGGCAGATAAGTGACCCACACCTTTACCAAATAGCATTTGGAAAAAGTTTTAACTGTCTTCTGAAAAGATTCCTGAACCAACTATTTTAGAGAACTAGAATGAGTGAGTGTTCATTTACAATTTTCTTTAACAGAGTTAAAACTGATTTTTTTTCCTCCCAGAAACGTACTGAATCTCCAGAATGACGACCAGCCTGTGCAGGCAGGAGGTGTTTGAGGAGCAGAACGTGGTGAGCAGGGCACAAGGCACAAGGTCAGGACTAAGCCACGAGGCCACTAGAGCAACGTGCTCTCCTGCAGAGGTGCCTAAAATAGACCAGCTGCTCCATGGCATGAGAATGTGTGACTGATGGAGGGAGGCCCCTAAAATCAGCCTGCCCAAGAGAGGGACAGATGAATACCAAGTGTCACGGTGGAGGGGAGCCCTGGCCTGCAGTGCCAGCAGACGGCAGACACCCAGGGAGGGCCAAAGACACCTCTGTACCGAGAGGACGAGGTGAGCTGTTAGGACAGAGTTTCAGCTTTGCTTTTTGGAAGGACAATATGGAAGGACAATATGTGTGTGCACATATGTGTGTGTATTACATGTGGATGGGATGTGTGAGTGTGTACGTGTGTACAGGTGTGTGCACAATGAAAGTGCAAAGTGCAGCTCCAACAGGAGAAGTGGCTTGGGAATGAGGTGTTCTTTGGATACAGGTGAAAGATTTAGACCGTCAATAAGTTTAATAGCCCTGGATTCAGCTTATTCTATGACCAAATAGTTTGCAACGGCCCCTTTGGGGAGCAAAAAATCCAGCAAAAAAGAAAAAAAAAAGAAAGCAATATATATTACATCCTCATGACAAGGGAAAAAGTGAGAGTAAGTAGTTTCATAAGAAAGAAACTTCCAATGTATCTATCAAGATAATCAGTCTAATTTATTGGGAGAAAATATTGGTGATGAAACCGGGGAGCTCAAGTCTCAGTTTCCTCATTTGTGATTAATAATATCGATTGCACAACTTGCTGCAAGGATTAGAGAAGAGCCCAGCAAGGCATCTGACCCATTTGCAGCCTCAGTGAAGATCAACCTATAGAAATGTCATCGAACATCTGCTTGATATCAAATGACATGAAAATGTACTTCATTTTGAGAGGATCTCAGGTGGACAAACGCCAGCTCAGACTGCCATGGACTTAGCATCATAGTGCAGGGCACGGCCCGAGGTCCTGTCACCATCGCCCATGAAAAGCAACAAGCAAAATGTATCAAAACACCAGAGGGAGGACGCAGATGGAGGCCCCGTTCAATGCAGAAGGGCGACATTCCCATGTTCAAGTGGCTGCTTGCCTATGCCACAAGCAGCCACAGCGCCGTGTGCAGGGGATGGTAGCGGATACTGATTGATCAGCTGGCAATGATTCTGGGGGGTGATTTCTCCAAGCATCACTGGGAAAGCCAACTAATTAGAATATTATTCATATTAGACAGGCAACAAGTATATCACATCCCAACGTGCATCTGCATAAATGTATTGCCGCTCCTGTTCTGAACCATGCTGTTCAGGTCTTTAATAGTCATTATTCTACTCTATATTGCTTGAAAGAAAATATGTTTAAATTTCACCAGAAATATGGGTACAACTAGGCTGTATTGAAATCCCATTTCCTGCTTTTATGCTGATAGGATAGATAGTGTATGTGCTAGTGAAAAAATTACTGGATTGGGTGTCAGGAGACAATGTTTCAAGTTATGGCCCCACCATTAACTGTTCGATCATATGCAAGCTACTAAGACATTCTAACTTATTGGCTGACCCTGTAAAATATATCAACATCACCTACCAAAAAGGTTGTTGTCATAATTAAATGACATAAACGTAAGAACTGCACAAATGAAGGATTTGTGTATGAGTGTGTGTGTAAAGTGAATCTTACTCTAATTTAATTTTTGCAAAAGTGGGAAAGAAAGAGATGTCACCCCTGACCAGCATCATTAAAATGGATTTCTAGTGAGGAACACAGACTTACCACCTTATAAACTGTGTTATCTTGGATGAGTCACGTTTGACCTCTCTAAACTCAAGTCCCTCATGTGCAGTTGGGATAATTGCATCTGCCTGGGTAGGAAAAGTTGTGCAAGTCCGTGAAGTGCAGTGTCAAAGCTCACAAATGTCAGCTGCGTGTCTGGTCTCAGTGTTGGCGAGTCGTGGCTGGCTCGTAGGGAAGGGCTGAAGCATGCTGCGTTGGAGGTTCTGTCAGGTAGAATCGTCAGCTCTTGGATTAATGAAATTACAGTCAGGGATGGTCGATCATAATTGGCTTTTGCTTTACTTGTCCAAAAAAACCCATATGGTTCATATCAATGGTTTCTTCATTTCCAGTGTCCAATCACTGTAACTGTGTGTGTCTCCTTCACAGAGGCGATTACCCACAGCATTTTGTTTAAGTGTTGGATTTGTATTTTCTTCATGTATCCAATCGCGCTCAGATCGGTGGAATGCTTTAAGTATATCAAGTAAATAAATCAAATAATTTCCTCACAATGTGAGTCAAGGGCTGAGGGACTGGGTGTCAAATTTACTGCTAATCCAGAGGGATTATTCGGATTTGTGAAAAAGCAGAAAATTCCTCTGCCCTGATCCTGTGTAGAAGAAGGGCTGGGAGCCTCCCAGCATTAACTGTAACTCTCTCAGCAGCATTCTCCGTTGTGTTTACCTAAATTCCTCCTTTTTCTTTTTAAATGCTCCTTCTCAGAACAGAGCAGCTCCAAGCAATGCTAAACTAGACATTTTTATAAACACTCTTCAAACAGTAGAATCCAAGGGGCCTGCAGGGTGTTGAAGGTCACTGATTCCGGATGAAGTGCTGAGCTGGAAATGGTGGAGTCCTTTCTCCGATGGCAAAGCCGGCAGGGAGGGTGCGGTGCTGTGGCCGGTTTGCTGGATACATGGCACGGGTGTTTCATATGTTATTCTGGCTTTATAGACAGATAGAGAAGCAAATTTCCTCCCCTGCATTTTTGTCTTAGGAGAAAATCACCCTCAAAAGTCCTAGTCCAGCCTGGTGAGGTCCTCTCTACCCACACCGCTCACCTGCCCTGCAGGGGGGGCTGGGACCCAGCCCTGCCCACACCCGGCTGGTCTGGAGCCTCATTGTGTTTCCACGCCTGTCTGCTTTGACCTTGGCTCCTTCTCTGGCTATGTTTTAAACCCAGAACTTAGATTCCAAATCCTATGCAAGGCTACCATGTTCTTCATGCTCTCACCTAGAAATGCTTCTGCATCTACCCAAGCATTTCCTTCCTATCCTTTGTGTTATCTGTAATTGTTAGCACGATATGCTCCAGAACAGTTACTTTTGGATCTTTTAACACATCTGGACCCATATCTAGCATGTGTTAGATAATTAGTGTTTGAGGGAGGAAGAAAGAAAGGGCAGGAGGAAGAAAGAAAAATAACTTAAAAGAAAGAAAAAAATGGAAGAAATAAATTTCAATATTAGATTGGATTGAGGTAGTAATGTAGTTGGCACAATCCATTTATTTTACAAACTTATGTGCACTTCTAAGTAAAATGTGAATGTATTTCTGTGAATATATTTGAACGTTACACATGTATATAAATGCATGCATGTGCTTATCATATATGTATGCTTGTATCCTGCCAACTAAGCTCCTAGTTTATACCATGAAGATGCTTTTTTTTGATTCAGTCCTCATATCAGCATTTTTGTGAATAAAGGATAAATTTTACAGCCCAAAGCCTTTGTAACACATACTATTATTTATGTGTTTTTACGTTGCTGTTTAATCTATTCTTTAGATATCTTACTGCCATGTGCTGCGCTTGATCTGCACATGAAACCCTCCCAGTGGGAGTTACACGAATCTAGGGTAGTAGGACAGTAAGCATCCACTCCTTGTTTGGTTTGGTTTGCTTTGGTTTGAAGAAATTGGCAAATTTACACATTGCAGCCTTCTACTGAGAATGGACAATTCTGTTTTCCCAAAACTTGATTCTTGACAGAACCAGTGGTTGGACGTTCTTTTATAAGTAGAACTCAGGAGTTGTTTTGATTTTGCTGTCAAAGAAATCCTGGGGGAAGACTCAAAGCACCCTGGTCCTCTGTGGGACACGTGCATGAAGCATCCAGCTGTGTGGATTGAGCACCTCAGCATCCTCCGAACACATTCCCTGCGTGCTTCCTTGCTTGGCAAAGGCATTTTCCTGGGACTACTTAGCACATTTCATAAGCCCTAGAGTTAAGTCTTACACAATAAATTTTGGACAAGCAGTTGGAAAGAGCCCCCAACTAGGCAGGGTTTTCTGTGTAAATCCAGCCTCCTGCTGGAAAAACAGCACTGGGCGACCAGGAGAGCCCCACGCAAGTCAGAGGGGCACGACTCCAGGCAGTGGGACCTTCTCCCCTGCGTGCTCAACCTCTCCAAATCCCACTGCTCCTTCCAGTTAGGAAATAAGGGAGGGGCTCCTTCACTCCAGTCAAAGAGAAGATGAAGAGCCTCTGCCTGTGCATAGAGCATGTGATCACCATCTCCGAATTATGCAGACAAGAGCCGTGGGATCCAGTAGCCGAGGCTGAGTATACCCGTTAAAATCAAAGAGAGATCTGCCTGTTATGAGTGTCATTCGGAGAAGCCGGGCTCATATCTCTTTAAGGACTGAGCTGGGCACAGTTGTTGACTGTGATTTGAAACTCCCTCCCCTGTGGGCTGGTTGTCCACATCATTGCTCTCTCAACACATGCACCAGGCTTGGCTTAATTAGTGGCATGTCATTGGGGTGGGCCAAATTTTATATCCTCACATTGGGGGAGGTGTAAAGTTGCAGCCACAATTGTCTGGAGATGTTGATCAAATCCAGATTACGTGAGCCTGGGGTGCAGTAGGAGGTTCTTTCCCGAAACAGGTTAATAAACAAACAAGAGGGAAAATGCTTTCATGGTTATTAGTTGGTAGAATTCCCTCTATTATTTTTTAAGTGAAACTGGATCATTTATAATTTTTTTAGGCTTGGTTCTACAGCATGACTTTTTCCTTTTCCTCTCCATTTGCATATTTCCTAGGAGACAGGCTCCCATGTAATCATGGATTAGGATTTGGAAAATCAGTAAATTTTATGCTTTTAGAATATTGTTCTCTCAGTGAAAATTGAAGCACTGGTAGATATTCCTTGTTGCAACTACTATGTTTTCCATACTCTGTGTAAATTAAAGTGTATGCAAACACTAACATTAGAAAGCCACTGATGAAAATGCATATTGGATTCTAAAATGATACTTTTTTCTAAATGTGTGTCAAAATACAATGCTTGCAATGTATTTTCTTGCAATGTCTCTGCATCAAAATTCCTCAGAGAAGGAAAAGATGAAGTGGTCATAAAATGCAAAAAAAAAAAAAAGCATACATATAAATATGGTGGAGCATAAATATTTAGCATAAAATTTTTTCTGTGCCTAAGAATCCTAATTTTATTATACTTTAGTATAATTTAGATATATTTTTAAATAATATATGTAATGTATAAAATATATTTAAATAAATACACGTCTTAAATATACATATACTTGTGTCTGTGTATCTGGCAGAGCACAGGTTTCTGAATAGTTATTCACATAGAAAATGACAAAACAATACAACTACTGCTGGAACAGCCCAGAAAAAAAAAAAAAAAGAGGTGTGGTGTGTTGTCCTCGAGGGATCTAAGCATGTGAGTGACATTAGAGAAATCTGGTTCCTCCCCTATAAAAAGATGGGGCTGTCCTAAGTCCGAGGTTGTTCTAGAATGTCAAACTCTCACAGACTGAAGGTCTCCTCCATCTACGCTAGATCAGTCGTTTACAGGCAGAATTATCACCTTAAATTATGATGAAATTAGGATTGTCAGGCACAGAAATAAAGAATAGGCTATTGTACGCTGAGTGATTGTAAAACATCTATTTAGTTCCCCACCACAGTGATGCTGTAACGCTACCTGAAACCGTTTCTTTCTCCTGCAATCTGCGATCAGGAGAGCTGGCCCCCACAGTTCACCTGTTCGTGAATCAGGAAGGAACAAGACCTAGATCTTCACTGTGGCCTAATTGGGGTTTAATTAACTTGTGTGCTCTTTGGTGAAAAAAAAAAAAAATATGGAGGGAAAAGCACAGTCCCAATATCCCAAAGGGCTCTGGGGATTTCCTAAGGCTTCCCAATCCAGACGGCTGCGACTTGTCACGCAGCTCAGGCAGACCTCGGACACGCGAGCTGCGGGACCTTTGCCAACGGCTTGTTTTGCTCAGGTGTGGGTGGGCGAGGGCAGGTGATGTCACCGCGAGGAAGCGTCTGCCCTCAGGTGCGCAGGAGAAAGGGAGGTGCGTTCGGAGCCACGCCAAGCGGCCAGACCAGAGCACGGTGACGAGTCGGGGTCCTTCTGAGGCTGCTTCCCTGCTCTCAGCCGGGTTCCGTGGTCTCTGACCCCAGGGTGTCCTTCCGCCACCTCCGCTGTGATGCTCGCCAGGGCCCGTAATGGGGGCTCTGCGCAGACTCCGGGTTTTTAAGCGGGCTACATGCTCTGTCTCCAGTAAACCTGTCTGAGCGGGAGAGCAGCTAAAGTCGTATCAAAGCAAAGGGACCCACTTTTCAGCTGCGATGTAATCCTTGCGGGAGTCCGACCGTCCCCGCAGTGTTAGCATTGCATCTTGCAGACAGACAGGAGCACGAATGCACCGTGCAAACTGAGAGCATCGCGCTGGAGACTGCGGGGCATCCACGGGACATCCACGGGCATCCACGGGGCATCCACGGGACATCCACGGGGCATCCACGGGACATCCACGGGACATCCACGGGGCATCCACGGGGCATCCACGGGGCATCCACGGGGCATCCACGGGGCATCCACGGGACATCCACGGGGCATCCACGGGGCATCCACGGGCATCCACGGTCATCCACGGGGCATCCACGGGGCATCCACGGTCATCCACGGGGCATCCACGGGGCATCCACGGGACATCCACGGGCATCCACGGTACATCCACGGGGCATCCACGGGGCATCCACGGGACATCCACGGGACATCCACGGGGCATCCACGGGCATCCATGGGGCATCCACGGGACATCCACGGGGCATCCACGGGGCATCCGAGCACGGTGCCTGACCCTGCAGCCACACACTGAAGCCATCAGCCCGCAGAAAACACCAGTTAGGTCCTCGAAAGACTTTGCTTCAGCCAGTCTGAAAACTTTGTATGTTCCAACTTAACATTTCTAGACATTTCTGAAAATATTTTCTCATTAAGAAAAACATTTTTTTCTTACTGGAACGCGATCTGTCTTCCTCTCTTCCTGGGGCACCTCATGGTGTCTGTGTGGCATGCATGTAGGAGGGGTCTCAGCGTTCTCTCCCCTCTCATCCTTCGCTGCCTTATAAACGTGGTCAGGAGCAGAGTAGTATTTTCCTTCCTCCTTTCAATACAAAGGCCATGCAAGCCTTGCCTCTTTCTCATCCCTGTTTCAAGTAAGTTCTGCTGCGCGAGGCCCTCGCTGTACAACAAGCCCTCCGCACTGTGGATGGCGAGCTCCGCGCCCCAGAGTGAGGCAGAGTGGGCTCTAGTCTTCTCTCAGAATAAGCACGTGACGTGCACATTTGGACCATTTTTTTCTTAGTGCAAATGGAGTTTCATTTGTTTTGCAAGTTTGCTCTAGGAAACGCGTGGTGTGAGCCTTCGGGCCGGGCCTGAGCTGGGTCCAGCTGGCAGAAGGTGCTCCTGAAGCTGTGGTCCCTTACTTGGTACGTTGAGGATACTTTCTCTTCGTCCTTTCAACATCTGGAAGTTTTCTAAGTGACTTCACACCATCACTTGGTCCCATGAGGACAGCAGGGCAGACAACACTATCCTCAATTTATAGATGAAAAATGGGAGGTTTCCAAAAAATGACAGGCCCAGAGTCCCACAGCCGTGAGTGGTGGAATCGCAACGTGAACTTGCGGCTTCAGAGGCCAAGTTCAGTGCGTCCCTCTTCCCCTGGAAACATCCCACGTCCCTGGTCCTTTGGTTTTTCAAATGGTTCAGTAAAACCTAAAACTATTTGCTTGATAATTACATAAATTGATAGAAAACAAGTTGCCTGCCTTCAAAAGAAGCTGCCCCCTGGGATGTTTGGTGTGTGTGTGTGTGTGTGTGTGTGTGATTTTAAATGGCAGGGGATGATACTGAATTTTAATTATGGTTAGTGAGGCTGTCCTGTATTGGTGCAAACCTTTTCAAATTCAAACTCCATGGTTCAATAACAAAGAAGATTTTAATTCTAAAAAGTGCTGGCTGGGCACGGTGGTGCATGCCTATAGTCCCAGCTACTCAGGCAGGAGGATCGCTTGAGCCCAGGGGTTCAAGGCTGCAGTGAGCTATGATCCCACCACTGCACCGCAGCCTGGGAGGCAGAGCAAGACCCTGTCTCAAAAAAAAAAAAAAAAATTGCAAATATTCCTTACCACGATTGCTATCCTTGGTGCCAAAAAACAATGATAATAATAAATTTTACCCTTCCTCCCACCACCATGGCTTCAGGCTCCACTGATCCTAGGGAAGCTCCTGGCTCGGCGAGGGGGTCTCAGGCCTCCCTGTTACTGTGGGACGAAGAGCTGGAGGAGATCCAAGAGGAGACTGGCTTTTCCCACGGTCACATCACCGGCCTCTGCAGCCGGTTCACCAGCCTGTTCGAAGGGAAAACAGGACTTTCAGCTGGGAAGATTTTCAGAGATTCCAGAACATGCCGTCAACCCACTGGGGGACTGGACTGTCAATGCCTTCCTTCCAGGGACAGAGGACCAGGTAAACTTCCATGGATTCATGAGAACTTTGGCTCATTTCTGACCCATTGAGGATAATAAAAAGAACAAATGGACCACAACCACTCAGCAGCCAAAGCACCAACTGCACTTTGCTTCTCGACTGTGAGAATTGGACGAAGAGGACCAGATCCTCCATGATGAGCTGTTACAGGTGCTACGTCTCCTGCTACAGGAGTGTGGTGGATGGAGCAAACATCTCAGATGACCGGCTGGGCAGTATCACAGATGGGGCCGTTCAGGAGGCTGATCAGGATGGGGACAGGGCTGTATCTTTCAGAGAATTTGTTAAGGTTTTGGACAAGGTAGACATAGAATAGAAAACGAGTGTTCAACTTCTTCGCTAAAGAACAGAGAGTAAATTGTTCCTTGCCTTCTAGTCTAGGACTCCTTGAGAGTCCTTCTGTCCCCCAGCCCACCTCCACCCCATCACTCCCTTCTCCCAGAGCACCGCAGTGTTGCATGACAGCCCCAACCTGTTCTGTCATCACAACCTGCCTTTGGTATGTCAACAGGTCACTGCAGAATGGTTCGCCCCGTTTGTGTCTGTTTTGTGTCCATTTACTGGTTCTCCATTGATAAATATCACCTTCCCCAATTATGCTGCCGGTTGCCACACATCCACCCAGTCTGAGAAAGTGAGAGGGAACGGTGCCAATAACGGACCAGCAAATCTCCTCCTCAGGACGTAGACTGTGGCCCTACCACCTTCCCTGCAGGAGACTGCTGCTTGCTTTCCGTCCTGGTCACACATCCTCCCGTGTCTCTGTCACCCAACAGGCCACCCACTTGGTCTCTCAGTCTCCCTGCTTTGTATTGAGCCTCCAAATATCCTCTGTTCCATTTGGCACCCCAAGCTCTGCCTGTTAGATATATTTCTGACTTGGCAGGGTAGCTCAGTGGCAGTTTTTATCACCTTCACTCTTAACTGGGTCTCTGGGATATTGCCTCTCCAAAAGGTTTTCAGTAACTGACACTCCTCTCAGAAGAATGAGACCGTCTCTTGGTCCCCTGCACTCTGCTCTGTCATCAAAGGGTGGCCGGGTGGCGATGTCCTTCTTGAAAGGTGGCCGTGGTGAGAGGTGTAGAGCCAAGTCTTCCAGGTGGCTTGCCCAGGTCACCCTACCTCTGGCCTCTGATGCTCAACTTCCTTACATAAGTTTTCCTCTTATTAGTGCAGTGTTGACTATTCAGAAAACAGCCATATTCCTACAGGTTTGCTTAGTTTTAGGACACAACCAGAGTGGCTGTTCTGACAATACGACTGGGGACTTTCGCATGACTTTTGAACAAGGAGGCTGGGCACCCTCCAAAGCCTCCTGTCGTCACAGCTCTGCAGCATGGTTTATGCCTCCGTGCTGCGTGCACTGAAATGTTTCCCACTTCACATTCCCAAGTTGAAAGATTAGTGCTACAGAAGTGCCTAAATTTTTCCCAAAACAAAAGATTTAAAGATTGTCCTCAGTGTCTTGAAGTTTGGCACAGAATTTTGTATGAATTTTACCCCCGCCAAATGTTAATGCTGGAAGGCACAGTCAGCGCCTGATGCAGGTACAGAGCACTGAGTATGTTGCATCCTTAGCTGCCTGGTTACCTTAGCTTCCTAGCACCCCACATAGACCACTGACTACTAATCCCTACAAACAAGGGGTCTAGCAGGGGGTGCACAGCCTGGGACGGTGTTACAGGTCTGTGAGCAAGCCACGGCAACTTCTCTGCCAAAGTCCACTCAGTTCAAACTTCAGTGCATCAGGCTGCTGCCGTCTGAATGCACGTCCGTGTGAGTCTGTTCATCCAGATACCTGCCCTCGGCGGATGTTCTCTGACTCACCGCTCACTTCCTTGCTTTGGAGATCATATAAGATGTGTACACAATTCTTTAGGAGGGAGATTGCAAAGAAATACCACGGCAAAGGGGTGGGGAAGAGTAGGAAACAGTGCAGTGGCCAGGCTAGATGGCTCATTTGTAAATGAATGAGCAATTCTTTATGAAATATTAGTCTGACTTTGTAATCAAGTGATATAAGAATTGTATAAAAGGGACCAATTTTCTGATTCTGATCTGTTAGAGATGCATTTCAGAGGCTCCTCAATTTGCATATTTAAAGTTTCTGAGATTACAGTTCCCCCCTTTGGCCGTACAGCCAACTGTTTTCATCCACAGTTATGCCTTATGGTTCCATTAAAATTGTACCTTCGATCCATCAATAAATACTGGTGGCTAAAACCAAAAAAATAAATAAATAAATTTTAGAAAGGCGTATCCAGCTTTCAAGGCCTCTGTTCTCAGAACATTTCCTGCTGCTCTTCATTTGTTCTTGCTTTTGCCTCCTTAGAAAATTCTCTCACTGTTCATGTTTGCTTGTCAAAAGTCTCACACAGCAGTCAGACCACTTCTCAAGCCCTCCTCTTGGGGGTCTGGCCTGGATTTATCCCTCCCAGGGTGGGAGTCGGGGGGACACCTTGCTTTGGATCCCATCACACTCTACTGTGGCACTTGGTTGGTCAGCTTTGTTGGGGAACAAGCTGGGCAAGGTTTACTATTTTAGATAAATGTTCAAAACATACTAATTTATGAATTTGTCTTGTCCCTTCCCAGAGAGAGTGAGTTACTTCAAGAACAGTCCTCAGACTTGCTCATGGTGCCGTCCCCCGAGGACCCTGGCGCACGGCCGCCTACACGTGTCCCTGGCGTGAAATGTGCACCGGAGCTCGTGTGCACCCGTCTAACTTACGCCACAGCGCATGTCACAGGGACTCACGTTTACCGGCTCTGAGGAGCCATCGTGTGCTAAGGCCCCTGCTGCGTAAAGACCCTGGAGCAGAGCAGACCCCGGCGGGAGCCCTGGTCAGGCCAGGGACCTCCCACCCAGGGGAGCAGCCCCTTTCCTGGGTCCTGGGTGCGTGAATCCTCTTGTAAATTCTCCCTGGTCTCCAGTTTTTCTTCAGGCCTGGGTTGGAGAGTGGGACTGACTCAAATGAGGTGACAGAGCGGTGTCCACGGGGCCCAGCCCCAGTTGTGCTCAGTGAACCTGAGTCCCAGCACCTGGGGACGCCTCTTCTGCCTCTCCTGGGCCCCTGTCCTCCTCGGCAAATGACACTCCCTCTCCCGGTCCTGCAAGGCTGGCCTGGAAGTCGGTTTGGATCAGAAGACACCAGCATGTCAACGTGAAGGGAGGAGCCAAGGGTGGCTTGCAGACTCCAGACGGAAACAAAGGCAGCAAAGAGAATGCCAAGGGAGGCCTGGCGCCTGGGGACTCCACCCGCCCAGGACCCCCAGGGGAGTCTGGACTCTGGACACCCCCTGAGTGGGCTCTTCAGTAAAGCTGACCCGGACGACACTTGCCCTGATGCTGAGTCCGAGCAGATTAATTTAAGAAGCTCTCCATGGGCTCACAGCAGGGGACCTTCCTCGGGAGCAAGATGGCACCAGACCGATTATTCCTTGGTAAGAAACAGTGCGAGGTCCCCAGTGACCAGTGACCGTGCTCGTTACCTCATTGTCCCTCTGCCCGGCACCGGCTCCTGCAGCTCCTGTTCTGTCCTCCGTTTCAGGCTGTCCTGCTCCTGCCAGCCTCTCGGCCCTGCAGCCTGTGCCCAGGCCGTCCACACCCGTCCTGAGACGACGGCCACCCCAGGGTTCTATTCCGTCGCAGCTGCCAGGACCAGACTAGCCGCCAGGCGGGATCCGCCCTGGGGGAGAAGGCAGCTCCTCTGTGGTCCATCTCCAGGCTCCGAGCTGTCAATGCCCCAGCTCAGGTCACCTTCACAGCAGCTATGGAGGGAATGTCAACAACCCAATGTGCAGATGAGAAAACCAAGACCCAGGCAAGTCAGGCCACGCAGAGAGCTGGTTTCAGGCGGAGATTCCAATGGCAGCTCCTAACAGCGTGAGGGTGTGGGAGGGAGACCAGAGAGGACAAGGAGTCAGGCTGGGATCAGACAGGCCGGGCTGGGAGCTCGGTCAGGGGAGCACATCACTGTTGACGCAGCCCCGCCTCACCTGCCCGGTGGCCCCGACAGGTGTAAGGAATGTGCAATAGCCTCACCTTCCCTGTCACCTCCTTCATGACACCACACAGCCTTTGTGAATGTGTTAACAGAATTAAACCGGCTAGTACAACTGTGGCCTAAAGAGAATCCAAACTCTAATCAGTAACAGCTCTGTGACCCCTTTAATTCTCTGCAACCTCCCATCTTTCTTTTTCTCCAACATCCCATCTGCGCACTGCCTCCCCCCATTCTGCTCTTACACCTCCTCAGACACACACATTATTTACTCGGAGATAACATAGGTCAGGACTGTCTTCTAGGAAAAATGCACAGATATTATTTGCAAAGGCTAAAAAAGCAGGTGTTCTCAAGCTTATCTGAATATTTTGAGTAAATCCCTGTTTTGAAATGTAAATGCTTCTGCAGTCTGTCTAGTTAGAGATAAAGCAGTGAACAATGAGTTAATCCTGGTTTTATGCAGTTCATTATCAGAAGTCTGTGACCAGGCCAGCCACCTTTTCAAACATAATGGAGGTCACACCCAGGTAGATAACTCCCTGCCCCCATAGATCGCATTTATTGGGTAGATTATGTTGGACCTAAACAGACCAGGGTATAAATTTTTTATATATGCTTACATATGCAATAGAGAAACATGATTTCTTTAAATATTTATTCAATATTAAACATCTAGGGATTGTATAAAATTGTTTTATCATTCAGCCAAAGAGCAGAAGTTTTTTTCTTCCCAGGGTGAAATTGAATGTATTCATTTCTGAGAAACATGATTTAATCTTTCAGAGTGGCAGTGGGAAGGAGTATGGAATCTCTTTGATTTTTTTTTGTCTTTAAATAATTGCAGAGAAAAAAAATTAAAATGCAATAATCTGTCCAGCTCTAGTAAATTAAATCCTGTCAACATTCCTTTTTCTCCTCTAATGTCTTTCCAAAAACAAATAAACAAACAAGCAAACAATTGTACCCCCCCCCCCAAATACCAATATTACCTCAAAAGATTAAGGTATGTCAGGGCTCTGGCATGAGAATTTATTTTAGAGGACATTCCTGTTCTTGTTGCCATAGCACGCAGTTTGTAGCTGAAGCAATTATTAAAATTATCCAGTTCTGAACTCTTTCATTGTGCCATGATCCCAAGAGAAAACCTTTGGGAAAAGGCATGTGTATAATTGATTCCCCTCCCACCCCACCCCCGCCGTTTTATCTATTTGTGTCTCCTTCAGTCTTCATTTCTTTAGAACCTGTTTTCTCTGCCTTCTCTCCTACCAACTTGTTCTGTCTTTATTTCCCCATGTGATGAACACTTCGCCCCTGTCACTGTTCCCCGCCTTTCTGCACGATGGCCCCCCGGGCACTGAGCTTCTCCCTTCCCCGTGCAGGGCCTGCGTCTCCCTCTCTGTGTGTGAGGCTTCTGCGTTCTAGGGGTCCTTCCTGGCGCTGACCGGACCTCGGCATTCTAAAGTCCCCACACGGAACACCCAGCTCAGGGACTTTTCTTCTTTTGCATATTCCTCTATATAAATCTAATACTTAAAAGAAAGAAAATGCCTTGCAAAAAAAAAAAGTCCCCGTTCTGTAAATTTGTAAGGTTGGCACTGAAGGGCATTTCTTTGGGTAAAATCCAAACAAAAGCATCTTTTTGTCCTCTGCTCCTAATGGCCAGCCGGCAGCAGCGCCCTGCCTTGTTTCTTGAAGACAAGGGCTGGGCAGGAGGAGATAAGAGTTCACGCATGTCTCTAGAATACTGACTACGAAGTACATATTTGCATAACTTATTACTGGGGAGTCCTGTAGGTCTTTCAGATGTTGCGTAAGAGGTATGTCAATTTGCTTTTTTATTTAAATATTCAATTCTATTTTTAATCAGGAATGATGCAAGAGAGGCATTATGCTTCAGCTTCTATTGGCTGCTTGCTGGCGGCATTCAGTAATTCCAGAAAATGTACAAATCCATATTTGATTTATCACCAAAGCAGTAGCATTAAAATTAAAACAGATCCCTAGGACTATGTGTCTCAGACAGATGTCCATGACAAGTGGATATCAGCACGGACACCGAGTCCTGACACCTCCTTGCTTACAGCTCTTAAACAACTCCATCTGCAGATATCTGATGGAAATCAAGGTTGTAGCCACCAAGAGGAAACAGACGAAGACATCAGGGTACGCTGTCTAAGATGGATATTGTCTACGAGGAAAACCAGAGCCATCTTTGGGACTGGGTGGACTTGCTATTTCTGGGGAACATTGATGGGTTTTTAGGTAGCATTGACCACTTTGACGTATTGTGTCATTTCTCTGTGAATGGTTAAACCATTTATTCACCAGACCTTAAGAAGTCTGGCTGACCAACTGCCTGGTGTGCAGGGGGTTTCTTAGCAGAAGAGGGCAGTGGGCAAATGCAATACCCTTGGATGTCACTGCAGCAAAGGTTTTGCTTGGTTTCAAGGGCAAGTCAACAGGCACTAACATTTATTGAGCGCTTGCTCTATGCTGGGCGTGACGCTAGGCACTTCACACAAAGATGGACTTGTCATCACCCCAGCGGAGCCTGAGCTCCAGGGTCTTCCGTGGAAATGGCTTCCTCCAGGCCCCTGAGGGGCGGCAACAGTTTAATGTGCAGAATGTCGTATCTGTTTCCTTACATAGGGCCCCAAAGTTGTATTAGCTTAACTTGTAAACCTGGATCCACCTGTGACTTACATACTTCACAATAAACCTACACTTGCTTTGTGAATTTGACAATGACCACAGTGGAGCCCGTCCCAGTGAAATCAAAAGAATGATTTGAGCCACAAGTGAACCCTCAAAACACATTATTTCTACTCTGGCACTGTTATTTCAGTGAAACAGCACTTTTAGTTAAGTTTGTTGATTTGGATCCCTGGTTTTATTGCTTTCTTGTATTTAATATGGTAAATTTATATAGTTACATAAGAGTTATAATCAAAAATGGTACATACATGATCTTAAATTTGCTGCTATATAAAGAACATTATAAGAAAAAATTATTTTACTCCAGCAAGGGAGTTCATGAGAATTTCTCCCTCCAAGGAGAAACTCATACAATATGGACATTTGAAAATATACTACTAAAAACTTAGCCAGTGCTCAAGGAGAAAAACTGGAGCAGGGTAGACATGGTCAACTTCACAATGGAGCCAAGAACTTGACTCCACTCTGTTACAGCAACACTGATCATTACCACCTTCGCACTGCCGCAACCTCTATCTTATCCATTGATCAGGGGATTGATCAGCTGTGCTGTGGCTGGTGTTGGAGCTGCTGCATGAATCCTTGGTAAGGGCAGGACTGCACCGAGATCTGTAGATCCGTAAACCTCTTTATACCTTCAGTGGTTACTGACGGCCTGTGGGACAGAGTTCAGCTTCCTTGGCTGGACGTATCAGCTCCCAGAGTGCCCCGTTCTCCCCCTCCACCCTGGGCTTCGGACAAACCAAATTCCCAGGTGCTGTCTAAATGCATCGTGCTGCCATGGCTCCCTGAGGCCAGGACATGGCTGTCCCTGAGCCACCTGGGGAGCACCTGCTCTTCTTTCCAAGCATCATCTCTAGCACCAACTGCTCTGGGATACCTTTCCTCTCCTTCCTGCCATGCCACGGACGACACAAACCCCCTTCCCAGGCCATGCTGACGGCTCTGTCCCTAATGTCCTCAGTCTCTAGACTCTTCATTGTACTAACTTGAAGACATGACTATGACGATTAATTGTGTGTGTCAACTTGACTGGGCTAAGGGCTACCCAGATAGCTGGTAAAACAGTATTTCTGGGTGTGTCTGTGAGGGTGTTTCTGGAAAGATTAGCACTTGAATTGGTAGACCAAGTAAACAAGCAGGTGCTCAGGCCTTTGGTCTCAGTCTGAACTACAGCACTGGGTCTCCTGGGTCTGCAGCCCACAGGCAGTACATTGTGAGACCTCTTGGCCTCAATAGTCACGTGAGCCAACTTCTGCAGTAATTCTCCGATTGCATATCTGTTTATGTCCTATTGGTTGTGTTTCTGGAGAACCCTGACTAATATAAAGATCATGTCCCTGATTTAATCATCCCCTCCTATCGTGAGCTCACCAGCATTCAAAAAGGGTTTTGGTTTCATGTCATTACTTAAGATTTCCCTGGTCTGACTATTAAAATAATGAAGCATATTTTTATATCCTGCAAGTGTTGCTTGTGAAGCTGACCATGTGAATTTCTTTAACTTCTGAATTGTTTTCAAACTTGGATTCATAGTGCGGAAAGCCCTCAGCGCGAGAGGCCTGCCATGCCAAGGACTTTGAAAGGTCTTCGCTGAACGAGTAAGGCCATGAATTTCCCCGGATTTCTCTGCCATAGGCCTGTAGGCAGCAGCACATTAAAAAAAGATGATGTGCTTATTTTCAAATCAATCTTATGTAATACAATTTTTTTTTCTGTAAGACAATACAAATGCGAAAGTGTCTTTTTCTCTCCCCATGGAGAAATAGATTTCTAGAGCCTGATTTTAGTAGGAGTTCATTTTCAGTTCAAACCAAGTGTCTTCAAAAGTCACATTTTGTTTCTTTTTCTTCTTCTCCCTTTTTTTTTAAGTTAAACGGCTAAATCTTGGCTATAGAGGAATGTGATTCAGTCAGTGCATTGCTGATGCCCCAGAATTTTACAAATGTTTCCATATGGGATTCCTATGTTGATAAAATAAAGTGATCAATCTGTAGTATTGTGTAATCAGAGCCAGGGACAAACATGAAGAAAAGTACATTAGGGAATTTTTTAAAAATTCAAAGACTTATTAATTCATTATGTTTCCGAAATTCTTTTTCGTTTAATCCTCAGCTGGGTGGGAGTGATTGCAAGCCAGCCTGCCTAATTTTGAATTATGACTCTGATTT
>CM052437.1:2422048-2458438 GCA_028533085.1 Varecia variegata
CCCCTGCAGCCTTTCCTACCGGCTGGCTCCTGGACAAGTTCTGCTGCGGCTTCTTTGACACCATACACTTCCTGTTTCTCGGCTGACCCTTCTTGGTCTCTTTTTCCCCCTGGTAAAACATTACATTCTGGAATATTCTGGGGTTCCTCCTTCATTCCCCTTCGGTTGTCACTCACTCTGATGACTTCAGTGCCCCCCATGGCTCACCCGCCCAGTCTCTTCTAAGCCTTTGCCCCTCCTTTGTACCCCACTCTGTGGCCAGGCACGGCCACGCTGATGCCTTTGCAGGTTCCAAACAGGAAGTTCCCTGACCCCTCACCAAGCTGCTCTTCCGTCTGTGTGCCCCGACGTGACTCGGGGAAGGGACGCAGCATCCCAGCTGTGTTCGTTCCTGACCGTTGATAGAAGAGACTTGGGCAAAACATGGCAGCTCCCTGGACACGCAGGGCAGGGAAGGGGGCTCCTTCCCTCTACGGAGCGAGGAGGCTGGACTCGAATCTCTCCTCTGCCAGACCCCGGAGGTCCACAGGCCCTGCAAGCACATCACTTCCATTTCTGTCTTCTCTACACTGTGGGTAACATTCAAAACTACTCTTCTGTGCAATCTTCCATCTCCTACCCCATTTCAAAAATATGAATGTGGAAAAAAACTGTAATAATAACAATAATAAAATGCAGAAATCTAAGCTCCACACTGATCGTTTCTATAAATAAAAGCTTTCTCTCCACTCTTGCTTCTCTTACCTCTGTCTTCACATATTCTGCAAATTAAGGGCATTGTTCCGCTAACCATATTTCCTTGCTTTCAAAAGGTGGAAGCTGTAGAAATTGATTCAGCATCAAGGTTGCTGATTCAGCAAAAAAAAAAAAAAAAATGCCATCAACCACAGCAGTCCCTTTGAAATGGTTTCCTTTAATGAGGTAACCAGCCACAGACAGGAACAAGATGGCCTGGGGGAGGGGAGTGCTGTGTAAATGAGGACTCATTCCCCACAGCATGAAAACACCTGATCTGGCAGAATTTCCAGCCTCTGTTGATGGCGGCCACCTCGCTCACTTGCAGAGCCCGAGTGTCAGGCTCGCTGCTGGCCTCGTAATCTCGTAATCCCTGGGCCCTTTAATGTACTGGGTGCCGCTCTGAAAGCATATTCAATTACATTCCATTCCATTTCTTTCAAAGTTCCTCCATAATTTGCTTGATTTTTTTTTTCTGTGCTTTGAAAATAAGGTATCACGTGAATAATTTTCAGGAAATGATCGGACCAAATAGGGCATTAAACAAAATGCATTATTGAAGGTTAGTCTACTGCTTAACGTCTATCCTCTCTCAGATGTGCGTTCACGTATAAAACTGGAGGGGGAAGGAAATGCAAGCCATAAAAAGGTGCCCGGCCGCATTCCGCTTTTTGAAGCTGGGAGATGTGCAGAGAAAGTTCAGCTTTTAATATTTCAAAATAGAGCATGGCCACCCAGGGCGATTTCATTGCATGATTTTTTATTTGAGTAGTGCACGCCTTAGGTAGGCAATACCACCATCTTAAAAAATGTACATTTTTCTCCAAAACGCAGCACAATTTGAGGCTAGGACCTAACTCCTGTAGATTCCATTAGTGTGTATGTTTTTTAATTATAGTGAACCATGACCCTCACCAGGACCAAAAATGCCTTCACATTTACAAGCAGTTTCCTTGACTTGCTACTTTCCTTGTGATTTAGTGAGACACTGAGGCCTGTGTTGTTTCTAGTAGACATTAAAACTTAACAGAACCTCAAATAGAAACATTTTTGGGGGTGAGTTTTGATTTATTTCTCATTTGCTTAAAAAGGTAACACGTTGCCCTCAATCTGGATAAAATGGTCACTCTGGCTATTGTTTTTAGTTTTTTTTTTTTTTCTTAAAAATTAGTACAGGATTAATTAGTTTCTTCTGCCCTCAAACAGGGATCCTTTCCCAAACCCACGTGGTGGCCCGGTGTGTGCATGCTCGTGCAGACAGTGTAAGAAAGACTAGTGCTTGGGTGATTAATTGGGGTCCCAAGAAGGGTCTTGGGACATGATAATTCTTTACGGGAAATGGGATTAAAATTTGACACTTCTACAATTTTCCCTCTTTGTAGTGAAAATTTCATTTTCATCAGTTGGCCAAATAATTCCACGTGCAGTCAGTCATCTCTAAATGAATCTCGAATTAGTTTTTAAATCTCCTGTCTTCTGACATAGAATTTGCCATAAGAAAATGCAGAAGAGCCAATCTCTGCTTAGACACGGGTGAAAGGGGTCGCAGACGCCCCTGCCATACTGAAAATGAAGCCCCCACATCTGGTGCAGGCGGCGTCTGGAATCCTAATGCACATCCGTGCGTTGGCTCGTCCCGCAGAACACGCCGGCTCAGGGTTGCTGCGGGCTGAGACACGAACCAGGGAGACCGAGGGCCGGCACAGGCTGTCTGTGCCAGGAGCTGGTTTATTAGCCACTGCGCGGGCCTGGAGCCCACAAGAAGTCTCCTCTCAAGCTGATCTGTCACACGTTTAACAAGCTGTGTGTAATATAGCCCATTGCATGCGGAAAGGGGGAGTGGCAGTCCCCCAGGTATCAGAAAGACCTAATACTTTCAGCACAGGGCATGCTGCATTACAAGCGCAGGCCCCTTTGAAATCAGAAGAAAAAACACACACACTCCCATTACATTTTACTCCGGGCTCTGCTGGGGCAAGGACTTCCTGCTCTTTGTACATTTTCTGGTCCACGTCTGGACGTGGCCTCATGCATTTCTTCTTTCCACGAGCCAACAACGAAAATTCAATAAAAATTCCAAGGTTACCCAAATCGCAACACGAGAAGGTGCAGGAGTGGACTTCAGGTATGTGCTGAGGTCTGGCCCTCGGCACGTTTAAACGGAGCAGCCTCCACCACTTGGCAGAGCTCAGGCTGGGGAGTGCGTTTGGTTCATCTGGGTCAGCGAGTGCCAGCAATGAAAGGCCGGTGCTAATGGAGGCGAGGTCGCAGGTTCAATCCTCACGGGAGCCAGTTCACTTACCACAGAGGAAAACTACTCAGCAACCAGAGACACCTGCTGACCCCAGTCACTGCCCACGAGAAGGATGGGGTGAAAACCATGCTGGCGCAGGGCAGGCCGTGCCATGGCAGCTCAGGGCGCAGTGGGGAGCCAGCACCTTCGGGCTGGGCTTTTGTGAGAAGGGCCTCTGGCCAAGCGCACAGTGGTTGGGTCCCACCATCAGATGTGTGGCTGTAGGGCCCTTCTGCTCGGGGAACTCCTCTGACCCCTTAATGCTCTCCAGAATGGCTCAAGTGCGCAAGACAGTGAGGAGATGGATGCTCCTGGTGGCCTGGGGAGGGGGCTGCGCACTCAGAGCTTGCCTGTCTGCAGGGCCAAGGAGGGAGACTGTTGAACTTCACAGACTTCCGGGAAAACAGGCGGCGAGGGGAGAGGGGGCGAGGAGGGGGCCCGTGTGTTTATGCAAGTGCTCTGGCTCTGGAGGAGTTTCCGCTTGTGTTTATGTTTCCAGCGGAGCCTGAGGGTTCTCCGGCTAGGGTAGGACTCATCGGTGTCCTTGCTTTGTGGCCCGGTCAGACTTTTGAATACTCTCTGTAGGAGAGAACCCTGCCCACACACTTGACAGCTAGCCCATGGAAAGATTATCTGACACAGGATAGGGGCACAGCCAACCCCAGTAAGTGTAAGTGACGAATTTGTGAATCTGTCATTAGTTTGCACAGGCAAGTCAAAGCAGGGGTACTAGCAGGGACAGAGCCTTGCTGCAGACTCAACACTGTACGTATTTTCTCATTTCCTCCAAAGAACAGGCCCATGAGCTCTTAGTACTGTCACTTTGCAGGTGGGCAACCTGAAATGCCACTGTATATGGCAGAGGTGAGATTCAAAATTCCTATCTCCTGTTGATAAGGAATCTAGGATTTTTGCCTCAGTGAAACTGAAAGTGGTTTTTCGTTGTCTGAGTTTTGCCTTAAAAAAAACAATATAAATATACAGAATTAGACCTCGATTGCTATTTTATTATTATGAGATCAAGAAATACATTATCATAAACATAAGGGGAAAATAATATACTGATATAAGCAATCGCAGTGTCTCTGCTGTTTTTAAATAAACAGAACTGATTTTGTTTACATCTATGCCAGAAAAGTAAGTTAGTAGGCTGACTTCTTAGAAAAGACTCAGAACCTCAGAATGGTTTACACAAGTGTGTCCTTTGAAATGTATACGTGCAATAACCAAAGAAAATAGGAAATAAAAATACCTGTATAAAAAGTGACCCAGTCAACTAAAATTACTGCAAAGCCAGGGCATCCATCATTATTTTGGGCGAGGGGGCAGTGCCCCCAAACGCATGTATTATTTTATTCACCTACGGCTTCGTTTTCGGGGCTTTGGCTCAGCTGTGGGTGCACGTGGCTATGGAGAGGCCAGCCAGCTCCACCGAGAGCTGCAAAGTTAGCCCCAAGCTGTGGCAGAGCTAATAAAAACCAGGCCCACCAGGCCGAACACCAGACACACACAAAACCCAGCTTCAATTATTTTAATGTTTTCTTTCTTCTAGTTCTTTTTCTTTTTTTTTCCTTCCTCATTTTAAGGGTCATCAGAAATCTCCTTCCAGCTCTGTTCCAGAGTAAATGAAGTCATTATACAAATCGAAAAGGACACAGCTTAGTGGCAACTTTATCTTTGAGCTAAGAGTTTGAGAATGTGGACCTAGTGAACAATTATGAACATATTTATTATTCAGAGTCATCAGAAGAGGAAGAATGGAAAATGCCTGCTTATGACATCTCGTTTCTGCCTAAGTCACCAATGTATGCTGTTTCCCTCCTTATCATAAACTGGCATGTCTTTTAATTTATTTGTATTTTTTTCCAGTTCTATTTTTTAAAAAAACAAAAACAAAAACAAAACTAAAGCAAAAAAACTGGCTCTCAAGCAAAGAGAGGCAATAAAAGGCCTAGAGTGGAAGGGCAGGGAAGAAAGAAAAAAGGTAAACTACAGAAAGAGCAAAATCTATCGACTCTGCTTCACGCATCTCCTTCTAAGTCTACAGAAGTAGCGGGAGCCGCGGTGACATCAGCATGGTCTGTAATCCCACACACCTAATGTCATTCGTGCACAGTTTAGGGAGGCGGTTTTGTGTACGAGGAAGGCGACTTTGAAATTAGAAACTCTCAAGTTCAAATCCAGGGTCTGCTATTTATGAACTCTGTGGTCTCAGCCAAGTTGCATCATTTCTCTCAGCCACTTCTGCACAAAGAAAGAATAGCCCTGCCTTCTAGGAGAGTCGTGGCAATTAATAGAATTTTCAAAATTTAAAATCCTAAATGATATTTTGTGCATAATATAATATAGGTTAAATATTTGTGTCCTCCTCAAAAGATGTTATGTTGAAGCCCCAACTTCCAGTGCTGTGGTGTTAGGAGGTGGAGCCTTTGGAGGTGACTCAGTCATAAGGGTGGAGCCCTCATGAATGGGATTAGTGCCCTTAGAAGAAAATAGGGGAGAGCTCGCTGCTCTCTGCTGTCCGCCGCAAGGACACAGCAAGAAGGTGGCTGTCTGCAAACCACGAAGACAGTCCTCACAAGAACCCATGCTGGCACCCTAATCTCAGACTTCCAGCCTCCAGAACTATGAGAACATAAATTTCTGCTGTTTAAGCCACTTGTCTGTGCTATTCTGTTAGAGCAGCCCCAATGGACTAAGACATAATAGGTCCATAATAAATAATAACAATCTTTATGGTTCTTCTTTGGTATTTGGCAGCTGGGTAAATAAATATCAGAAACAGACTTTCTTTCATTATCTGGCTAAGTCAATGTGATTTATCTAGATTATAACAAATCCAACAAACAGGTTTAATATTCTATACTTTTTTATTTTTCTGCAAAATTTCTGGACCTTGTAATTTTCTAGAAGAAGTGGCTTGTTAGATGAATCACTGTGGCAGGTGGGGCTATAGCAGATGCAAGCCGTGGGTTCTGGCCTCACCATTGCCCTCTGAGTACGTTGCCCCTCCTCCCCACACTCACATGTCTTTGGAGGTGGGGCCTTTGGAAGATAATTAGGCCTAGATGTGGTCATGAGGGTGGGGTCCCCATGAAGGAGTTAGGGTTCTTAACGAGACAAGCACGAGATGCCAGGGCTCTCTCTCTCTTTCCCTGCCATGTGAGGACGCAGCTTGCTGGCAGCCGGGAAGCGGGCCCTCGCCAGAACCAAATACGCCGGCACCTTGATCCTGGACTTCCCAGCTTGCAGAATTGTAGGAAAAAAGAGTCTGTTATTTAAGCCACCTCATCAACGGTATTCTGTTACAGCAGCCAGAGCTGACAAAAACAACCATGACTTGGCACCAAGCAAGACATTGTTGTGGACATAATGAGACACAGTTGTCTTTATCTTAAAGAGTTCAGAATATGACAAGAAAGTATGCACATACGAAGTATAATTAATATGTCGTAAAATGGTGATTTTACAAAAGCAGTAAGTGTAAAATACCAAAACATCACAACTCAGAGATAGGAGAGGTATTTTCCAGTCAAGATGATCCCAAAAGACTTCACAGAAAAAGATGATATTTGAGCAGGCCCTGGAGGGATATTTTGACTTTCCGTGGACAGAGAGATGGGGTTGAGGGGTGCAGGGATGGCAGACAGTGAGAAGGAAAAAAGAGGTCATGGCTGAAAGTGATGTCTTAAGAATGACTGCTTAAGTTATGAGATTTTAGAAAAATTGGGAGATTATAAAAATCTCAAAAATTAGCTTTCATTTTGACCATACAACTTTGTACTTCTTTAATTTGTAATGAGGGGCATGTGCTTTTTAGAAATTGCCCTACTTTATACACCGAGAAACAGAAATAAATGTAAACCATTAAAGAATACATTAAAGAAATAAATGTAACCAGTTCTTATGTACAGAGGAAAACTACATATATTGATGTTTTAATAAAATTAATAAGAAAGTGAGCCACAAAATCTGGATCAATGTTGCTCATAGACATGACTCAAAAGCCTGTGACTAAGCCTCAGAGGAGAGTCACCTCCTCTTTGCCCCAATTATCATAAGTCTGAATATACCAGAGACAAATGTGTATCCTGGAATTCATCTTCTGATTTCATCTAGATGATTTATTAGAAGCTGGCCGGTGATGAGCTTTGCACATAATGAGCATTGGAGTGCAAGAAAAAGAAATGTTGAGTTCCAATTCTCCATGTCATTTTATCTCCTGGGAATCAGTTTCCTTGAGGAATATGAAGGGGGTGGGGAAATAGATTTTCATTTGTGAAGCACATTTCTGAAGACATTGAGGGGTGGGGTGGGGAGAAAGGGGCTCCAAGGTCAAGGACGTCTGGGATGCTGCTACCGGGCAGCACCTTGTGGCTGCAGGACACAGCAGCATGATGAAGGCTCCTGAGAACCTGCACTGAAGACATCTGCTCTTCCTCTTACCAAATCTGTTTGACCCTGGGGTCTTTATTTGTATATCATGAAGACCACAATGGAGCAAAAAATACTAGCCAGATAATTTTGAAGGTCACTAGATTCCAATTTAAAATCATTGAAGTATTAATACCAAGGCCAATTTGCATCTATAAATTTAATCAGATGTTAAATTTCCCTCTCATTGGATGCTAGTTTCTCAAAATCGTGGCATAAGAAGGGTAGCCAACTCCACCACCCACAGGACCTAGAAGAGAAGTCTGAGGGACACCAGTGGGAGAGCCCAGGCATTATTTAGAGAGGTCTGCTGCTCCTCATCTGTGGCAGACTGTCCACTGGGAGGCGGGAATGGGGGCTCTGTGATGTCCCCATTTGGTAACATCTAAGAGAAGACAGCGATTTGGGAATTTATATAGAACCTCTGCATTTAACAATGTTGGAAAAGCCATGAAAATAAACCCTTGCGGTTGTTCTCAATTTGGCCTTTCGGTCACAGGCTGCCTTGTTTGTGCGGAAGCTCAGACCTGAGCTATAGGAGCCGTGGCGTCTGCTCAACCCCTGAGAGTTTAGCCCACAGCATGGCACCATCGTCCCCGTCTCTCTAGTGCTTTATGATTTGTTGTACAGTTTCTTGATCGTTTGGGGAGAGTCTGTAAATGACTTGGGGGTCTCATCACAGATTTACTGTGTCAGGCTTCCTTGCAGGGGGGCTCAGGATCTGCGTATTTGATGAGCTTCCTAAGGGATTTGGATGTGTGTCGGTATTCAGAACCACTCCACGAAGCCCTCTCCACCCACGACAGAACGGTAAGCTGGAAGCTCTATAAGGGACCTCATCAATCATCAATTGCATCATTGTTTGTTTCATGGAAACATCTACTAACAAGATGTAGACAGTGGGTCAGAGGCAGGAGCCCAGCTAAAGCTCACGTGTGTGGCTTCCCCAGCTGTTGATCTTGCTACTTCACCCCCCGAGTAGACTGATCATGTTCTTTACCACAGAATTGCCTGGGAGGGCGGGCACAGCGCAGTGCCCAGGTGCGGGGATGATATCCCATTTCCAGCTGTGCCCCTTAGGAAGGTGTGTTTACACCAGAACATCTTCCTTCCCCATGCAGTTTTTAAATTTCCTGAAAGAGACAAAGAAAGTGAAAGTGCTTGATGAATAACAACACTTTCTATTTCAGGACAGGCTGAGCAGGCACATCACGTCACCTCACCTTCCATCAAAGCACCATCTGGGAACCAGAACTTGGCATTTGGGAAAAACCAGACATGACTAAGAGTAAGAATACTCGCATCAGGAGAAGAGCCCTGTGTCTCCTATTCCTCCTTTAGCAGTTGGTACAAGTTCAAATTAAAGGAGGATGCGTGTGAACCACGGAAGATCTAGAACACCCTGTTCAGCACTCAGTTGACCTGCGGCACACTCTCCCCCCGGTTCTCGGTGGGCACAAAGCTGGGAGCAGTCACCGCACGGTGCCCATTGGTGGCTCACTCCAAAAACACTGGCATCAGCCTGGTCCTGCAGAAGACCAGGCCTTATCTAAATGAGACTTCAACCACAGAGCTCACAGACCACCTTTTACAACGTACATTTTCATTCCAAACTGAGGAAATTGAGGCTGGGAGGTGGAGTAATTTGTCCGAGGCCACCTAACTAGTCAGTGTTGAGTCAGCACGAGCTCTGTGTCTGCTCCCTCCACACAGGAGGCCGAGACCCTGCTGAGACCCACACTGGAGTCCAGTGAAAACCGAAAAGATTCCCAGAGTTCTCCAACTAACCTTTCTTTTTTAGATAAAGGACAATAACACGTGATAAAATGAAAATCACATCCTTTTTTGTGAGTGGAGTGCTCTGTGATTGTAATGGAACTCTTAAACAAGAGAAAGATATAAAAGATGAAAAAAATGTACATAAATCAGAGTGGGCATGACTCTTCATTGACTGATAAATTTTCAACCAGGCAATCATCAAAAGCAATGCAGATCCCAACTCTATGTAATTCGCGAAATCCTAGGCTGCGCCATGCGATGATTAGCACTAGCCTGACCCCGCTGAGAAATCCCCTCCCCCCAGCAGTCCATCCGGAGGCTCTCAAGTGAAAATAGATTGCAAATTGAAAATTTTCAACAAAAACAGTATGCATTTCTTGCCAGAAGAGCAAGCTGTAGCCTCACAAATGACATTCACAAAAGCGCTTATGCGGGGACTGGGCAATGTATGCATGCTTTTCGTTAGGATTGCTAAAGAGCATTTTCTAAATATTCGAGTGTAAATCACTGCAGTTATTACCCCTATTTAACATTCAAATGGCCAGAACCGATGGCAGTCTGGAAGATTTCATTTTCTGCGCAGAGTATTAATATGGTCGTGCACTGTGGAAGCTGGACAGCCCTGGCCCAGTGCACTGTGGCTGCATCTGCTGTAAAATTGAAAGGATCAAATTACAGTCCCAAACCCTGTCCTCCCACAAGCAGAATCTGCGTCCAGGTTGGCCCTCAGACCACACCGAGAGGGAGCTGCTCCTAAACATACAAACCGGCTTTCAAGTCGGTTGATTTTACCCAGACAACACTTCCTATCTCTTGATTTCTCACCTTCTTAGAAATAGACCTTGTGAAAGCCTATTCTTAATTAGTTCACTTTAAAATATGTCCTCTACAGCTATTCGGACAAAAGGAATGTGATGCTTGGCTTGTTTAAAGAGTAATCAACTCATGTGAAACAAATTATTCGCATAAAGCAGAGGATTACAGGCAAAACCTTTACAGTCAGGGGAAGAAAAGCACAAGTTGACCTTGATTTTTTTCCTCCCCATAAATTTAATACAGCTCAAGGAACCACCGATGCGTGTGGGTACCAAGCATGTGCTCGGGGCTGAGACTCTGCCCTTTGAAGGGCTTACAGATCTGAGGAAACCCTAGCTTTTCCAACTCCATGGCAAAATCCACGATTGTTCATGCTTTTCTTTGCACCGAGACATCTCTTGAATTTCTTTGATGTTCTGTGATGAATATATCATATTCTCTGAAGAATAAAGCTGTAATTTTTTTACCGTATCTTTTTTCATTGTTTGCATCCATATAAACCCCTTTACACTATTATGTAAATAATAAAGATGTAACTATTTTTATTATTTATTTATATCACAGGAATTGGGGCGGCAAGGGCCATTCAACCCCGCCTGTTCCAAATGCGCCAGTTTCCAGGATGCCAGGAGCAAAGGCAGAGCCCAGAACTGCCATTCCCTGACTCTCTGCCCAGGGTCTTTCTACCAAGGCCACAGAATCTTCTGTCGTGTCAGAAACTCCTGGGGGCGGGGGCGGGGCTTGGCCAGGACGGAAACCTCTGGATCCCCCCACAGAGGCTCTGATTTCACAGGCTGAGGTGGGTCCAGGGATCAGCATCTGAAACAAACTCAGCTTCGGATTCAGATGATCTTTGAAACACATGGAAGCCTGGTACGCATGATTATCGCTATCTGTCATGATAAAGATTTTCTTGTTCTTATGATTAATCCAGGAGAAAACAATATGAATTTTCTAAGCACTTCCTTTTTAAAATTATTTTTATTGTGGTAAAATTGTGTATGTATAACTATTACGTCTACATACACCCAATAAAATTTGCCATTTTAACCATTTTTAAGTGTACAAATCCGTGGCACTGATCACACTCAAAATGTTTTACTATCACATTCTAGTAAGAGTTATAGCTGTAATTATTGCCAGGATCTATTTCTAATACTTTTTCTTCACTCACAAATAGAAACTTTGTACCCCTCAAGCAATAATTCTACATTATCCCTCTACCCAGATGCTGGTTACCTCTAATCCACTTTCTGTCTCTATGAGTGTACCAGTTTTAGATAATTCATACACATAGAATCATACAAAATTTGTTCTTGATTATTTCATTTAGCACGGTGCTTCCAACATTTGTCCGTATTCTGGGGTGTATCAAAACTTCATTCCTTTCTATGGCTGAATAATATCCTACTGCAGGGACAGGCCACACTGTTTATCCAAATTCATCTGTTGATGGACACTTGTTTTCATCTTTGAGCTATTGCAAATAGTGTTTCTATAAACATTTGCATGAGAGTGTCTGTGTGAGTCCCTGTTTTCAATTCTTTTGTGTCTATACCTAGGAGTGGAGTCGCTGGTTCATGTATTAGTTCTGTGTATAACTTTTTGAGGAAGCACCAAACTTTTTTCCCCTAAGACTTTTTTTATAGATCTAATAGAGCCCATACCATGAAGTGGCAATATTGCAATGTAGATTTATTTAATAAATGAACATGTGATCATTTTATTTATTAACATTCAAATACATTCTACAAAGATTTGAACTGACTCTTAAAAATGCATAAAATAGACAAACATTAATAAACACAGAGCATATGCTATAATGTAAATTAGACTGAGCGAGATAAAATTTATATATGCAGGCCATAAGAGATGAAACAATTAGATTCTGAGTCTCTGAGAAACCAATGTGAAAAAGGAAATAGAATTGGACTACATCAGTGGTTCTCTAAAAAGCTATTTAACTCTTTTGTGTAACTGACAAGTGACATGAGTCGTACTGCAGAGTAGCTTTGCCTGAAATGCAAGTAGAGATTGTTCCTTAGCCCAATCTCAAAGAGCCTCTGAAAATCCTCTGTGGAACCCAGAAGGCCCCACAGATGGGAAACCAGTGAGCTGTCATTGTCTTACTGTCCATCAGTTAAAAACTCCCTTAGGAAGGTGATTTTCTTCAAGAAAGAAGCTTTTCTTGGCATTTACAAATGAAATGAACATGTCAATTCTAGCTCCAAGACCAGAGGGGCTGGGGTGGCACTGTCTGACTCAGGCAAAGGACAGGCTCCTCGACGTCTCCACAGCCATGCGATCACTGGCTTGCAGGGCTATTACTTAAGTCCTTCAGCTAAATCAAATACATGTCACTGACCTGCAAATCTGAGTCTTGCTATCATATCAAGGTGATGTGGGACAGTGTCACTCTGCTTGTCGGTCTGACCTGATTCAGATCAACAAGCGATATGAATGGTTCACATGTACCAACCACAAAGACTTCAAGTAAATTTCCAGTTTGAGTGTCACATTGACATGGGCAAAGCAACTGGCTTCCCTACATACAAAACCCTAAGTCTATGTTGGAAAAATACAATTCTCTTTCAACCCTAGCTCATGTATTTGCTAGGATTAGTGTGGAGACTAAGCAAAGACTCTGAATGTCTAAGCAGAGTTTTGAAATTGATATTGTTTGCAGATTTTGGTCTAGTGAGTATAATTCAAATTTTCTTTGAATTGTTGCCAAAATTTGATAATAGAGATTCTATTTATTAAAAATTTAGATTCATGTCTCCTTTTGAAAAATTGGAAGACGTGGCAATGCCTCATTCCCCATGACGGCACTGCTGGAGGGAGGGTCAGCAGTCCCCAGCGCTCACGGCCCCACCTCTGTGCCCTGCACCCTCTGCGCCACCTCCACCACTGCCACCCTCTCCACCACCTTCACCGTCTCAACCTCTCTACCAGTTCCACCCTCTCCACCACCTTCACCATCTCCACCATTTCTACATCTCCCCCACCTCCATCATCTCTACCATTTCCATCATATCCATCATCCCAGCATCCCCACTCTCTCCACCACCTCCACCATCTCACCAGCTGTACCATCTCCACTCATTGGCTCTCTGCCTGTCTCCTATTGGCAAGAGATTGTGTGGGCCCTGGCCACTCGAACAAAGAGGGAGTTTAAAGAAAAATAGTTTTCTCTAAGTAAAGGATATTTTTAATTTTTATGTGTCCAGTCACTCTTCCAAAACAAATAAAGCCTCAGGACAGTGGACTCTGGGCAGCTAATGTGAAGGGTTGTGTGTATGGAGCCCAGCAGCTGAGGACTCCCGGGAAGCGGTCAGCATCGGGACACCTGCCAGGCAAGCCCAGGTCTAGACGAGACTTCAGCCCAGGAGGTAGAGTAGGTGAGGAGAGAGCAGTCAGGGGGTGGCGAGGAAGACACAAAAACAACCATTTGTAAATATGATAATATTTGTGACAGGGGTTGTGAGGACTTCAGTGGAGAAATTCTTTTTATGCCAGAAATTGTGTCGACAGTAGCTTTCAAGCAGAAACAGAGTGGTGGCAGTTCAGGCATCACAGCTTAGAATTTGCTTGTAATTAAACTATAACCAAAGCATTTTGGTGGGACATTTGTGCACGCGTGCACACACACACACACACACACACCCCAGGAAGATGCAAGTATTGCAGGAATGAGACAGTTAGCCTAAATGCCTAATGAGAGTCTCAAGTTCTCAAATCCCAGCCCACGTCAAGGTCCACTGTTTGTAGAACTGACCTGGATCACAAGTAGGGAAACTACTCCTACAATTAAATAATGTTCATACCCTGTAAATTTCAAGGGAAAGTTCAATGCAAGGAAAGGAGGGATGATGATTCACAGGAGCACATAGCGTAAAGACAGTGGCAACAGCTCCCCAAGGTTACGTAACTTTCCTGTGATACATTGTTACCAGCAGAGGTAGAATTTGAGACCAGCTCAGTGTGGTTAAAAATTTTTGTTTTAAACTCTGCATTAAATGGTTCCTCTAAACCAAAGAATTTTTCTATACAGTAATTACAATAAACATTGTCATTTTTCAGATAACTACTAAGGCCAGAACTTGAATTTCTAGCAGCAAGGTACAGAGACTACAAAGAACAGTTAAGAGTAAAATTAATAGACTGTCAAATAAGAAGGCATCACAGCATGAGCTATATATGAGGTCAGACGCATTTACTCAGCAGATTAATGTCCATCCCTTCATGAGCAATGAGGAAAAGTAAGCAGGTTGGCATCATCGTCACATGTTGGAAAATGTGTAGAGAAATGTATCTTTCAAGTAATGTGCTAATTCTTTTCCTAAAACCTCACAGATATTCTCAATTTTAACATCTCAGGCATAAGTTCTTAACAAAGGTGAAACTGGACAAGATGCTAAGAAAACAGCACTGTCAAAACAAAATTAGCTGAATCGTCTCCATCCTGCCCCTTTGCATGGGTTGAACGTTAAGGGGACGAGGTATGAGGATCAGCTGAGCCTGTGAAGGGCTTCAGTCACAGCCCGGCCCACAACTCTGTTACACATTGGTAAATTTGCAAAATGAAAGTCACTTTGGGGGAGCTAAGGTCACTCTTAAAGTGCACCTGCACCTTCTGAGAATAATCCTCTCCTACACAAGCCATCTGATTCAAGGAGTTTCCAGGCAGGAGCTGCCCTGGAGCCTGGGCAGGTGTGATCTCAGCCAACTCTGGGGTGACCCGGCCACGAGCAGGTATCGCGGGACACTGAACCACACAGAGGGACATGGGCCGGACAGGCCACTGTGACAGCGGCTCTCTCCACTGACTTCACAGCCTCGCACAGCACCCATGTTGCCTTTTGGCCCGAGAAAAATAGGAAACATAGAGTAAAACTCTTTTCCTAGGTGTGTTTGTTCAAGGTAGATTTGGGGAAAGAACCAGAAAATGTTGGAGCTGGAGGTGCCTTGGAAGTGATGCCCTCCAAGCAGTTCCACCACTTAGTGGACAAGGAGACCAACTCTTGAGACGAGATTGGCTTGCCCGAGGCCATGTGGCAATGACAGTGGCATTCAGAGCCAGCAACTGCCGGTCACTGAGAGCGGGCACCAGCTCGGGGTAAAGGCACCTGCCTCTAAGGAACCTCCACCCCTCCCAGGACTCAGGAGTGTTGGGAAATGAGAGATCCTCACTCTTGAAACAGACTTGGTTTCCTGAACTTTCCCATCAGTTCAGACAACATCCCGCTCCGGTTAGTGTATTGGCAGGATAAAATTGATGGTGTTAGCCTCCGCTTCTGGCCACCGGGTGCTGTGTTCACTCATGGGAGACAAGACCCCTTCCCCTTTTTGTGTCCGCTGACCCGCCACCAGGGACTGGACTGGACTTCCATCGGGGGATTCGTCTGAGAAGGCAGCGGGAGCCAAAGCAAGCAAGGGAAGGAGCGTGAGGGAGGAGCTCTCCGCATCTCGGATTCGCTGCAGTGATGGGGAAGTGGAAATGCAGAAGTGAGGACTGGGACACGCAGCAAATCTCCCAAAGGGAAAAACACCGCAAAGATCAAGTGGCCCTGGCGGTCATATCCTATCTTTACTATTATTATTTTCATTGGCCGAGGATGCTGTTTTTCACTGTGCACTCAAATGCTGCCCTGCTGTCTCATTTGGGATTGTTGAAAACATCTCTTCTGCCCACCTGGCACACGCTGCAGAGGCAAAGTCCTTAAAGAACAAAGTAAAACAAAGAAAAGAAATCCAAAACATTAATTTCCATGTGTAGAAATGCAAATGTAATTCATTTTTCTTCTTATCTTGGATGCACAGACCAGCCTACTATAGATTTTTATGGCCTTTGGGGTCCAGCTCTGTGAGAGTGTGTGTGTCTGTACATAGGCACACATTTTTTTAAAGTGGAGAGACCAAAGAATAAATCTTTTAAAATGTTGCAAACAGTTTTGGAATTTGTCTATCCACTCAGTGGTGCACGCAGGTCGCCGTGGCTCTCACGGGAACACAGGTTGGAGTGGAGCAATGTGTTTCATGACGGGAGTTGAATCCCTGTCAGAGGTCACCAGCTAAAATGGGTTTAGCTCAGTGATTTAAGATTGCAAAGTCATTGTGGTAACAGACCTCCAAATTTTGGCCATAAGTTAATGAAAATGGGCAATAAAACAAAAAGACCTTACTGTGAGGTTTTAAGTTTGGAATCTGGAAAATACATAATGTTTGCAATGAAAAATAAGAAAATTGAACTCATCAAACTTAAAAATTGTGCGTGGGCTCATAGGGCATCCAATTCAAATTTAACTTAGCTTTCCTGTCTCGCCCTGTAGGCATGTCTTTGAGTTAAGTGAAAGAGATGTATTAATTAAACTTAAAGCCTTTGTGATTTCAACAGAAAGAATGTGCACAATTAAGGTATTTAGCAAAACAATGCTGCTGCTTTCTTCAAAGTAAAAAAAGTTGGGGTTTAAACAACAAATAAACAATGTCTACAAAAAATCTAACTGAGTGAAATACTTTGATAGATTTTACTCCAAAACTTCATTTTTCAATGGTGAATTAACTAAATATGCCCCCCGCAGGAAAGTTTGATATGGAAGCAACAAACGACTATTGCTATTTACCTTTGTTTATCTGCACAAAAGACTGAATTCAAGAAACCTAACAAGTTGACTTTCAGATTTTACCCAAAGATGAGGATGAAGGGATTAAGAATTCATTTAGAGGACAAGAGAAACCTACTTTTTTATGCTTTAAATAAATAATGGTTGTAAGTGCTATGGAATTAGTTTGTAAATACCTGCTGATTTTCCACAAGCACACTACCACACCTTTATTTCTTTAGAGACTAGTCCTCTGAAATAAATACATGCCTGGAAAATGTAGCAGAATGTTTAGATGTCTACTTTCCCTATTACCAAATTTGCTCTTTCAGTTGGTGATAATAAAAACCCAAGGAAATTTAAAAAGCAAACAGTTTTTAGCTTAATTCTGAATTGTCTCAAATCTCAAAATAAATTCCCCTTAAATTACTCAGAAGTAGGATGCGATTAGCACAAAAGAGAATAGCAACAACCAAAACACACTGATAAGACCCTCCATCAAATAAGCACTTTTTGATTGTAAATTGAATTGAAATTCAAAAGGTGAAATCAAAACACCTGATGTATGAATCGCTTTCAAACAACAGCTTGATTTATCTCTGGATTCAAATGATGCTAAAGCTTTAGCTCCAAATCTTGGCTGTGGTTTACCAGTGGCAAAGGTTCTGTAAGTCAACACTTGTAGCTTTATGTTTGAAAATCAGTTTTGGATATGTGAGATAACATTAATATTCACAAATCAAAACTCCTTGATGAATGTACTAAACTATACATGCAGTTCCAGCTGCTGTATCATGGAAGTTATGACTAGATTGATTGTTTTAACACATGGGACTCATACACACGCCGTTTATTGAGCATGGCTTTTTCTCATTATGGTGGTTACATCTTGAAAAAAAGAATTTACTACAACAATTAAATCTCAACTGTAATTTTTACTGCTGTCACCTTTCCACAAATCCGGCGCTCGAAAAGTGATGGCACATCTGGACATCTCCAGACAAATGACTGAGACTAAAACCCCGCTAGCTGCACTGAGGACAGAAGCTAGCAGCTTGCTGGTGTTTCTCAGACAGTCACAAACGGGGAGCAGTTCCCAGGACTCGCAGACACGTCTGCAGAGCTCCAAGGCTTCCAGCACAGCGCTCACCCCTGAACTGAGAGGGGGGAACCACGATGTGACTCCCATTTGATGGCAACCCACCAGCATCGTTGCTAAGCTGACGACTGCATTTTTAAGTTTGTTTTGTTTAGTGAGGATTTTTGTGGGCTGTAGGGTGCTACCGTTGGGTGGCTACCGTTGGGTGCTCCACAGAGCTCTGTGTCAGTGAAGACAGAACCAGCTGGGCGTGCTGTGTAAATCATCACCCGTGTCCACCTGGCTGAACAGAAAAATAAATAAATGCATAATTGGGGGCGGGGGAGAAGAAGAGAACAACTAGCTCGTGTTCTGCATGAGGAAGTGAGTATATTCCTGTCACCAGCAGGGAAAACTCAGTCCTGGAGCAAAGTCACAGCTCCACTTTGCTTTGCTGCCACCTCTGTTCTAGAAGGGCCTCTCAGTAGTTAATTATCTACATTGATTATATGTATCGATGCATGTGTATACATACTCATATGCATGCATATGTAGATATATATATATGTATAACATGGACTACATGTTATATATTTCTACATACTAAATATATACACACACACACATATATATGTTCATTCCAAGGAAGCATATTATGCAGTGCTGACATTATTTGTGGACTTGAATGGGCTTAAGTACACTTAGTAAAAGTTTGCTATTTATGTTAGTGACAGGAAGAACCACCTATCTGGTAAATTTCGCTGCCCAGTAAATTGAGGAGATTAAGATAAAACCACACGGAGATTTCATTACCAATTGCAATCTCTTTATTGCCCTTGGACAAGTGAAATTTCATTTTAATCATTTATGACATTTCATAGCATACTTGTGAACATACCATGTGTCTCTTTCCAAGAACGATCCTACTTCAGCAATGTAAGACCCCTCGGTGTCATTCGTCATGAGACTCTTATTGGAAAGCTGAGGTCATCATGATGGCTCCCCCAATTTAACTCTACAAAATTGAAAATAGGTTTTAGGGCAAATCCCACTGTAGTACTGGGAACAATCTTCTGGTTATGATTTTAGTCATTGCAGAAGATTATTTACATTACAAGATTTCAAGTCGAAGTAATGACCTCACCGTGGAAACAATTAGAACCACTGAGCAGGCAGCATAGGGTGGAGATCTCCAGGGAGTGGGGGTGGGGGAGTGGTTACCCGACTCCTGGAGTTCATCCTACAGGACTGGTCTGCGGAGCACTTCCCTTTCCCGGAGTTCTTTGTGAATTCTAGAATGTGTGTTCACACAGAGATTGTCGGTTTATGTCTGGAGCTGGCGGGAAACCACCCAGCACGTGGGGCGCTGATGGCTGCAAGGAAGAGCTGTTCTCCCTCCAGGTGCACGGCCCCTCTGTGCTACAAGGAAGAGCTGTTCTCCCCCCAGGTGCAGGGCCCCTCTGTGCTACAAGGAAGAGCTGTTCTCCCCCCAGGTGCAGGGCCCCTCTGTGCTGGAAGGAAGAGCTGAGGCGAATTAGAAACAAGTTTTACAGCCAGGGTGGGGCAGGGGCAGTTGGGCGACCAGGCAGGCAGAGGGCTGGGAACCATGGGGGGCTCTGTGCTTGTATCTGCAATGGGAAGCTGCACATTTTGTTTCTGTCACTGTCCTGCTCCACAAAGCACATGCCATGTTCTGAGCTAGCAGTGCCCAGAACTCCTGAGGCAAGCCCTTCAGACCAAATGTGGCATGTGTGTGAATATGTGTGTGTATGGATGGTATGTGTGGTATGTGTAGCGTGTGTGTGTGTGTGTGTGTGTGTGTGTGTGTGTGTATTTGTGGTGTGGGGAGGTGCTGTCTGTGGTGTTGTGTGTGTGTGGTATACATGTGGTATAGTGAGTGTCTGGAGGATGGTACGTGTATTTTGTGTGTGTGATGTGGTGTGTGTGCCTGTGTGTGCACGTGTGCATGTGTGCAGTGTGGTATGTGCAGTGTGAGTGTGGTGTGGGGGTGTTTTGTTGCCGGTGTGCTGTGTACATATGTGAGGTGTGGTATGGTGTGCGTGTGGTGTGCTGTGTGTCTGCACGTGTGCATGTGCATGTGCGTGTGCGTGTGCATGTGTGGAGAGAGTGTAGGAAAGTGGCCTCACGCAGGACCCCGGTAGACGCAGACGGGGGTGTTGCCCAGGGGGAAACTGATGCTGAAGCCCCCCTTGGAGAAAGAGCTCTTCACCACGAGCTTTCACCAGCCCTTGGCGGGGTGTGCAGAAGAGTGGAGTTGGAATTGCCCCCTGAGTGGAAGGGAAAATGAGAGTGGGGGCCGTACAGGCAGGGAGGCCCCGGCGTGGCTGGCGAGGCCTTTGCGGTGAGGGTGGAAGTGCAGGCGGTGGGAAGGAGCCGGCCCAGCACCGAGACGGAACCATGCCAACCCCCTGCCAGGCTCACTTCAAGCCTCCCGCAGACCTGTCTCCACTGCTGGACCCAAGAGCACCACACAATGGGAGCTTTTCCAAATTCTCAGGGAAAATTAACTTTTTTCATAAAGGGTTTTAAATTTAAATTTTTCTTTTCATTAATTTTTCTTACAGTTTAGTGCTTCGCTCCCATGTGCATAAGACAGGTTAGACTGTATTACCTGTATCTGATTTAGTGTCAAAAATGTATCTAGCAATAATATATCGAATTTTATGGCATGAGGGCCCCTTGAGTGCTGGGAATGTTCTGTTTTCGGGTATAGTGGTGGGTGCCCTTTGGAAAAATGCAATGGCTTGTGGTTTGTGTACTTTTCTAGAATGTATTTTATGCTTCAATTAAAAGTTTAAAAAGCAAAGAAATTTTTAAAAACCTGTGATGTTACACAAAGAGCAGCCTGATACCCAGGTATTCTACCACCTGCACATGTGAGCCCACTTATGTGCTCCACCATAACAGGCTTCCCTGAGGAAAATTCTAGAACACTTTCCACTCTACAGAGCCATCTAGAGCAAGAGGAAAGGGTGAAGGTGGCTGTGGTCTGCGTACTAGAGTGGGGATGCAAATGAAAGCAGGGGAGGGATGCAGATTCATTGTGCGTCTATGGTGAGAAAACATTGCAAAAAGCCTGCACTTGGGTGTCCCTCGTACCCAGCAGAGAGCTCTGCTCTGCCTTTGCTGATTCTCACCTTCTCAGAGTCCTGTGGGGACCATAGAACCTTTGCTTGAGGCATCAGGAGGAAGGAATGAGATCAAATGTGTAGATGGAGCTGCATTTAGGCAGTCTGCATTTTCACATCCATTATTTCTTTTCAGGAGCCTATTGTTTGTTTTAAAGTAGGGATTAGGGACCTGATCCTTAGGGTTAGAGATTCCCAAATGATACAGCCTCAGGGCTAATGACCTGCTAAGAAAGCTGAGTGTGCCCATACAGGCAAAAAAGTCTGTCACAGTGGGGACCCTGAGGGGCTGGGAGAAGAGCTCTGGTAGGGGAGGAGGAAGAGGAGGGAGTGGGGACGGTGAGAGAAGGGACAGATGGACAGTGGACACAGCAAACTCCACTCGCGTTATAAATCGCTAACTAGCACTTCCTCCACATGAGTCTGTCATTCTGCAGCTCCAAATCCCATGACAGCCCTCCTTGCTCTCAGGAAAACCAACTCCTGCACATCCTTCAAAATGGGAATAATGCTGATGATGATGATGGTGGTGATGATGACGATGACAGCGATGTTGATGCTGGATAGCATTCATTCACTGTCAGGTGTTTTGCTAAGTTAAATAAATACAGCGTATCACACGTAGTAATCCCCCCAACAATCCTATTGAGGCAGATATTATTATCATTTTACAGAATAAGAAGTTACAAATAAGCAGTTTGCTCAAGGTCACCCAGCCAAGAAGCAGCAAAATCAAAAACCAGGTGTAGCTGATGTCAGCCTGTGACCCTAACTGTGCACAGTGCTTCTTAGCCTTTCTCTTGCTCTCACAGGTGGTCCCTGACCCCTTCCCTAAGCTACTCTGGGCTTTCTCTTCCTGAGGTGCAGACTCCAAGGACACTTCCCTTCCTTTCAGTATTTGCTGGTGTGTTTCCCTCATGGGCCGTAAGTGCCTTAGGACGAGGGTGCCGTGTCCCCAACCCTTGGCCTTGGTGTGGACTCGCATTTCTTCTTCCTTCACACACACACATACACACACACACACACACACACAAACACACACACACACACACACAAACACACACACACACACACACATGCTAGTATTTTTGCAGTGCCTAGCACATAGTGGATGTTCAATAATTTTTCATAAATATGCAATTATAAGTTTTAACTTTACTACTTAATACATCCAGTTTTATTTTCTTTTATTTGGCACCCTCAAATGAGCATGCACTGGGGTGGTGTGGGTGTTTTTTTTTCAACTGCCTCTGGCTTCAAAATATTTGCAAATGACTTGCTAGATGCTAAACTGGATGGAAGCAGAAACTCAATCCATTTTGTTGATGTCAGTATAGCCAGATCTTTAGCAGATCCTGGCCCAATAATAATTTACATTACTCAATGAATGAAAGAAAGAGCAAAACTAACAAACAACAGTAATTCAGGTTGTTTTCATCTATACAATTTCTGTGGCATTTCCCAAGCCAAATACACATTCAAATAAGCTTCCAACATGTAAAACCTTATTCATATTTGATACTCCTACTTATTCTTGGGCTACATAAGAATTTAAATATCAGGCAGACATTGAATTTTGATCAAAAGGACACTCATAAGATAAGAACATGTTCTAGTACATTTTAGAAATGTTCTCAATGAGTATCAAAACTGGGTTTTGATTAAATTTGAATTCATTAGACATTTTAAAAAGTTAAAAAAAAAAACACTTCATTACCAAAACTCCTCAATTAATTGAGATTTTAGTGAATACAGAATATCATGGGATGTGTGATTCATCTCATATTTCTAAAACACAAATTCCCATGCCTTTTATTAATTTTGTGAAGAGGAAATTGAAGTACTCTTTGGGGATGGTTCTTACGAAACAATACTGTGAAAAATAACATGGAAATTATGACTGGAGGCCACAAAAGTCGAAATACTCTATCTTGTTTTCTGATTGGTCATTCATTATTACCACCATTAAAATAAATCTATTTGATTTTAAATTCTAGGAAATAAAGAGCAAATGCCCCAAATATAATCACAGTAAGTTAAAGATCTTAGTTACGGAGAGACAAATTTTGTTGAAATTTATTATTCAGTTTTACAAATATAGGGTTAATCTTATATTAATATTTAAGCATTAATTTCCTTTGAGTAAAGCAAAACTAACAAGAAAAAATAATGTAGTCAGAGTTTGTTATAAGATACATTATTTTACAATTCCCTTCCTGTAGCCCTTGAAGTCGACGGCAGCACATATGCAGAGGTTGAACATCCCCAGTCTGAAATGCTCCGAAATTCAGAGCTCTTTGAGCACTGACATGATGCCCCAAATACCTGACATCATGTGATAGAGTCACAGTCCAAACAGTCAAAACTTTGTTTCATGAACAAAATTATCAAAATATCCTATAAAATTGCCTTCCATCTATGTGTGTAAGTGTGCATGAAACAGAAATGAATTTTGTGTTTAGACTTGAGTCTCATCCCCAAGATATCTAATTATGTTTATGCAAATATTCTAAAATCCAAAAAATAAAAAACCAGAAATCCCAAACACTTCCAGTCCCAAGCATTTCAAATAAGGGATATTCAACCTTTATTTAAAAATCGGCACTCTTGGGCCAGGCCCAGTGGCTCATGCCTATCATCCCAGGGCTTTGAGAGGCCAAGGTGGAAGGATTGCTTGGGGCCAGAAGTTGGAAACCGGCCTGGACAACATAGTAAGACCCTGTCTCTAAAATTATCCAAGTGCAGTGACTTACACTTGTAGTCCCAGCTACTTAGGAGGCTAAAATAGGATGATCCCATAAGCCCAGGAGTTCAAGAGTACAATGAGCTATGATTGCACCACTGTAATCTGGGTGACAGAGCGAGACTCTGTCTGAAAAAAGTATCAGCATTTGCTATAATAGGCAGAAAGAAAATGTCCTTTTGTAATTTACTTTCTCCTTCCTTATTGTCCATCTCCTCATTCTTCATCTTTTAAGTAGAAACCTGCCATCCAGGTTTCTAGCAAAATATATTCATGAGACCAACAGGACACCTTCCAACGCTACAGAGTCAGCAAACCCAGCAAACCCGGACAGTCTGGGAAGAGCTTCCTACCCCAGCAAGAAAATAATGACATTTGCTATGTGGCTGCTTCATGGCTTGGTTTTGTTTTTATGCCAAGGAATTTTATGTATTTATTTACTTTTTTGGTCAGCTATGAAAGCAACTTGGAAGACAAGATACTGCCCAACAGCACGCATTATGACACTAGTGATTCACAATATCTTTTAAATTGTTTTATTTCAGAAAACTATTGGGAAGAGAAATAGAGCAAAGTTTCCCTTATCAACTATTTTCTGAAAAAAAATAAATTGTTCCTAATGCCACTGAACTAAAGGAAACAGTTTAACCAAACACAGAATAATTCCAAATGGCAGTAAAACTACAGGAAAGTGAGATAGATGCTCATTTCATTTCTGAAATACGATACAAAGGGAGTCAAATTTATCAAGACCTCTATTTTTGAAATGAGTTGAGATCAATGTATGGCTGAGATAAACCATAGCAAATTGGAAAAGGGGCAAAATCGTGGTGAACAATCTGGTATTCAGTTATTTATTTGTAATACAGCATTCACAACTTATTTTTTAAAGAGAAAAACTGAAGGAAGTGAGGGAGAAGTTTCTAACAGCTCCCTCTGGCTATTCAGCTACAATTTAAATAAGAAAGGTTACACAGGCCTAAGCTAAGCATGTCCTATAGTGGGGAACCCGGCTTCTTAGAGCTCTCAAAAAAATGGAACTACAGGAATAACAAAAGTTATTATAATGAAGCCTTTGTCATCTCATAAATGTCATAAATATGATCTAAAGAAACCAATGATACACTGGAAATCAACCCAAAATCAAATTCTGAAAACTCTTGGCTGCAGTGGAAGCGTTGTCCATGTGGTTTAGAACTTCGTTTGTTCGTGTAGGGCCGGCAGTGAGATCCGACTGTGAAAGGCTGGGGGAAGACTGAGAGATGGCACGTGCGTAGGGCACATCGTAAGACCAGGGGAACCCATGAAACAAACGGCAAGTGCCACTCAGGCCACCCCCAGCGTGAGCAGCCCTGGCAAGGCCATCTTGAGAGTTTGCATCTAGGTGCATTGGCTCAATAGCCCCTCAGCCCCCACCTGCCAAACTGCAAGACTTCAGCTCTTCTTTCCTCTCTTACGATGCTGTGTGAATACCCCAAAGATGACGTCATCTCACAGCCAAGTCACCATCCTGCCAGACCCTGGCTGGGCTAGCTGCTCTCGTCTTTCTCCCGAGTCACTGTCTGATATGGGTGACCCTCCAGGGCTCTGCCCCATAGACCCATGTGGTGGCATTCTTCCACTCTTGACTTCCGTGCCTGCCTCCTCTCTGTTGTAGGAAAACAACCTTCTGGCCTCAAGTTCTGTCTCCATGGAGGAAGGTAATGGGAAGCTCCCAAAAGGAGTTTGCAGCCCCTCGATGGGTTGTTCCCCTCCGTTTACCGCCTATGTATCCCCTTCCTGGTGCTCCAGGGGCCTCCAGGAAGAATAAGACGAGTGAATTCCAGTGTTAAGAGTCCCGCTGGCTACAGCTCCACTCCCGTTCTTCCCACGGCCCATTGCTTAGTGTCAACATCAGCCACGTTCTGTACTTACTTAGGGTAGAATAAATGGAATTCGTTTTTTCCTCTTCGGAACCCTGTTGTTCCTTTCACAATCCATTGCCAAATCCCTCCTCCAATCCCAGCCCTTCCAACACATCAGAATCTGAGGACGCAGGTTGATTTCCTCTCCCTGGATCCTACGTGCCACTTGGAAACAACACGATGTGACTGGTCAACAATATCCGACCCCACAGCCCATAACTGCTGGTCCCTGTTGCAGCTCCGCTGGAGTATTGCTCTGTTTCTGCTAAAGAACACTCTAGCTCATTTGGTTCATTTCTTTCTGGAAAGATCATTCTTTTCCACTGAGATTTAGTAGGTGCACATGTGGAACAGTAACAGGCTGTCCTTAAGCAAACAGATCTTTGAAATTAGTTCTGGTAATCAGTGAGGCTAGACTGTATCCTCCACCATCAAAACAAGCAAAAATTCAATAAGTTCTATAATAGAGACACAAGCAAAGGAAAGGCATGATGTGTTCTGACTACAGGGAACAAAATAGTCATTATGGTAGAGATGTCATTCACCCTGGAGCTTGAAACAGAGGAATTTATGATGGGCAGAAAATGATATTGTATTCTATGCCAAGAAAAGAGCTTTTTTAAAAAAGAAAAAAAAAAAAAAAAAAAAAAGCACAGAGGCCTGAAAGCAACTGCTGTGCTTGGAAACTGGCAGTTATCCACCAAGGCTAAAGGACAACGTGCATCGCTGTAGAAACTGGAAACGTTAGTAGACCCAGATCTTGTAAGTTTTCAGTGCCGTAGTAAGAAGTTTGAGGCTTCTTTCAGAAAGATAAGTGGGGACTGTGCCAAATTGCATTGATATGTCCTGTACAACACTGATTGTGTTTGATAACTGTCTTTACACTTTGAGGGCTATTTGTACCATCTGACAATTGGAGGTTCTGCTGCAGACTCGACACTGTCCTCGGGCTGATGGCCCGCTGTTCCCCCCCACAGACATTTGCAGCCCAGAGCTCTCTCCTGGGCCGTCCTGACGGGAGTGTCCTTGTCCAGACCTATCATCACGCCCTCGCTTACTTTCCTGTTGGCATTATCTTGGATTCTGGAAACATTTCTGACTCACCTGATTGACTGATATTGTTAAAATAATAGTGCTGCAAAGAAACAGAGGTGGAATGCCATGTTTATTGTTAAAATGTAAATTCAAAAATTACTCAAGTCCCCTTCAAGGAAATAGTTGAGTCTGAAGAGGTGAAGAGCTATACACAGGGGGACGATAGGAAAAGCTCTGAAGCTGTGACAGGCGTCGGAAACTGTGCGGTGTCCTGCCGAGGCCGACCCGCAGCTCCGTGAAAGGCCAGGGACGGGCACAATGTTGGGGTCTCTCCTTCCTGCTGTTTTGAAATCTTGAGAAAATTTTCCCTGACCCCCACTACATGCAATCGCCGACTACGCTCTGACATGATTTCCCTGCGTGCCAGGACAGCCCTGGTTCTGTTTTAATTGATGGTTCACTTGTTTGTGTCTCACACTCGACACCGGACCCCTCGTTTGCATCTCATGGGAAGAGAAAACATTTTATTTTTGTATGACAAGACACTACCATTTTCTGCAGCATTTGATAAACTTTATTGAATGGAGATTCTATGTGGATGTGCTTTAAAAGCTTTAAGGTCCCCTAGAAATACAAGATCCAGGGGCCAGGGGTCAGAGTCTTAAGGAGAGCTGTGTCTCCTGCGGATTTGGCCGACACGGATACTGAGGCCTCTGTCCCTGTCTTGTTTCTATGCTGCCTCTTGTTTGGGCTGTTTCTGGTCGACTCCTTCCTCTTACCCTCCATCCAGCTGGCCTTTGGTACTCTCCTGAATTGACAGCAATGCCTGCAGGTCTGCAGCCATGAACAATCTTTGGGAAAATATGAAGTACATTGAGTGGCAAAGGTATCTGTTCTCTAGTTCTCTGGTTGTTGCCTTTGGATGCTGAGCTCTGCCTTGTCAATAATAAAAGCCAGTTCTCAGCTCCCTGTCCATGCTCAAACATGCAGGATTTCTAGTCCTAGCTAGGCACTGCCGTAGTCCTCAAACTGGCAGCAGCAATTGGGATATTTGGTCCATATATTCGTGGTAGTCACTAGAGCTGTTCACCAAATATTCTCAGATTTCTCCTTCCTGGTACACAAGGAATGCACCTCTCCACACCCTCAACATAAGGGACAATATGACTTGCTTTGGCTGATAAAATGTGAGCAAAAGTGAAAAGTGTCACTTCCAAGGAGAAGAATTAGGAGCCAGTGTGTATCTGCCATATTTCCACCCTACTGCTGGATAGATCAGAAGAGCATCCGTCAGTACGATGGAGCCACTGCAGGCCTGGGACCGACTGACCACAGTGAGCAGAGCCGACTGCTGACCCATGGTGGACGTGGGGTGTGAACCAGAAAAGGTCGTATCTTGCACTACAGAACCGAATGTTTCAGCCTGTGCGTTACTGTGGCATTGTTATTGCAGTTTGTTACTTTATCTCACTGATATACTTGGCCATTTTTCTCTTCAGCTGTGTGTTACATGGCAAAAGTTTCCAATTCAGGAAGATTGGCATAAGCTTATCAAACTATAAGAATATTTTGAAAAGTCTTAGCAATTTGCCATTGAAGAAATTTAAGTAAAAATAAATTGGGATGATGCAGAAATTAAATGAAGTAAATAGAAATTCCATATTTTTTATAGGGAAACAGTTAAACCTCTGCAGAGTAGAACTGACATATTGAACATACAGAAATGCTGAAGAAAGGTAGGCAGGCAGCTTTTCTTTTATTTTAAAGTGAAGGCTAAGAAACATATGGAAAAGGTTACCGAACTAGGCTGTTGAAGGCCAGAGTATAAATGAGTTCAATAACCACCCCAGTCTTTTTCTGGAAAAGGAAGGGATTAAAGGGCAGAGTGAAAATGCAGGCGTGTAGGATTAAACTAAAACAGAGAGTCGAGAATGATGGACCAGATGGCCTTTTCCTTTTCCTAGAACTTCTGATGGAGTATTTCTGACATGCCTACATTATAAACCACAATGCAGATAAAGTGTTTTTAAAAAAGGCCCATATTCCATTCCTGAACTTGAACATCTCACAAGTAAATCATTTTCAGATGTCTCCAAATTAGGAACATCTACAGTTCAAGGGCAGATTTGCTTCACTCTCTGACATGTGTTTGATCTTTTCTATTTTATCAATTAACTGTCCATGTTTTCCTGCTTCCTCATTGCTTGGTTGATAATCTATACAAAGAAAATGAACTCATGTCTGCGTGGAGATTACATTACGTCCTGAATGATCTCCCCGACAGCCCCGTCCACCCGTTTGAATCTGCGGGTACTTGTCCTCTGAAGAGGCAATGGGGAGTGGAAACCAGGAAGACACAGGCTGGGAGTCCCCCAGCCCTCGCTCCTACAAGGGGTCGTATTGATTGTCAATACGGAATTCTGCACATGTGCAAAGGAATATAAATATGGGTTGCAAAATGAGAGAAAACTTTCTAATGTGGTAAATAGAGAATTCTTTTAAAACTCATAGCTCACTAAGTCAGTTTTTTTTTTTTTTTTTTTTTTTTTTTTTTTTTTTTTTTTTTTTTTTTTTTTTTTTTTGAGACAGAGTCTCGCTTTGTTGCCCGGGCTAGAGTGAGTGCCGTGGCGTCAGCCTAGCTCACAGCAACCTCAAACTCCTGGGCTTAAGCAATCCTCCTGCCTCAGCCTCCCGAGTAGCTGGGACTACAGGCACGTGCCACCATGCCCGGCTAATTTTTTCTATATATATTTTTAGTTGGCCAGATAATTTCTTTCTATTTTTAGTAGAGATGGGGTCTCGCTCTTGCTCAGGCTGGTCTGGAACTCCTGACCTCAAGTGATCCACCCGCCTCGGCCTCCTGGAGTGCTAGGATTACAGGCGTGAGCCACCGCACCTGATCTAAGTCAGTTTTTAAGAGTAGTTTTCCTCTAGCATAATCCTGGACGTAGACAAGGGAATAGAACTAATATTTGTTGTGTGTGCCTAAATGACATTAATGCTATATTTACTTTTTTAAAATCTTTAATTCGTTCAAGAGTTCTATGAGTTAAATGTTACTTTTCATTGTATGATGATGAAGTAAATTATTTTAGAGAGGTTAAGTCACAGCCCTAATTCCCACAATGAGTGAGTGACAGTGACGTAACTGGAACCAGATTGGACCTCAGGGACAATGCCCTCTCCAGGGCACATGATTTCTCTTCTTGGAGAAAGAGAACACCCTCTGGGCATTCATCTAAAAACCAGTGCCAGGCTTGTGTGTGGGTAACACAAAGGCAAGGATGTGAGCAGTGAGAAAGATAATTTTATAGGTATAAACTTTAAGCATAATAGAATATACTTAGGGTAAAATGCATCAATCTTAAATTTTACTTTGATGAGTGTTAACAACTATAAACACCTGTGTATATACCTTAATCAAGATACAGAAAGTTCTCAAGCCTCCTACCAGCATATTTCCCTACTTCACACTGTTCTGATTTCTATGAACACAAATTATTTTTGCTTATTCTTGAATTATACAAAAATGGGATCATATGGCTAGACATACTGCATCTGGCTTTTTTCATATGACATTAAGTTTTTGCGATCCATCTGTATTGGTATAAATGTCAGTAGCTCCTTTTTATTGCTCAGTAGTATTTCATTGTATAAATGTACCAATAATTGTTGATAAATTCTTTTTTTTTTTTTTTTTGAGACAGAGTCTCACTCTGTTGCCCGGGCTAGAGTGAGTGCCGTGGCATCAGCCTAGCTCACAGCAACCTCAAACTCCTGGGCTCAAGCGATCCTCCTGCCTCAGCCTCCCAAGTAGCTGGGACTACAGGCATGAGCCACCATGCCCGGCTAATTTTATATATATATATATATATATATATATATATATATATTTTTTTTTTTTTTTAGCTGTCCATATAATTTCTTTCTATTTTTAGTAGAGACAGGGTCTCGCTCTTGCTCAGGCTGGTCTCGAACTCCTGAGTTCAAACGATCCGCCCGCCTCGGCCTCCCAGAGTGCTAGGATTACAGGTGTGAGCCACCGCGCCCGCCCGGCCGATAAATTCTTATAAATTCTTCTCTTGATAGATATTTTTACTTTTTCCAATTTTCAGGTATTATGAATAAAGATGCTATAAATTATTTTGTTCAAATCCTTTTGTGTGCTTACATTTTCATTCCTTTTGGATGAATGCTTAGGAGTGGAATTGCTGGATCATACATAAGTGTCACACAATTTTTAAAGCGTTTTTGGCATATTATGTTCCCATTAGTAATGATTAAAAGTTCCAGTTGTTCAATACCCTACTGTTAATATTTTTAGTTTTACTTGTCCTAGAGTGTAGTAAGTGATATTTCATTGTGTTATTTTTAAAAATCTTTTTAAAAATATATTTTTCTGATTGTTTTTTATACCTGACTTGATATTTTGGCCATATATTTTTTGCCACATGGAAAGTGTGAGCATTTATGTAATCTCACTGTGCTTTCAGGTGGTGTTTCCCTGAAGATAGTGGTAGTGAACTTCTTTCCATGTGCTTAATAACCATTTACATGTTTCTATGTGAAGTGTCTGTTCAAGCAGCTTACTCATTTTTTTATTAGACTTGCTTGTCTTTTTACTGTTGATTTGTAGGAGTTCTACAGATATTCTGGATACATGCTCATGAGTTAGAAAATTTAATATTGTTAAGATGTTCATAGTACCCAAAGCAATCTGCAGATTCAAAAAAATCCCTATTAAAATCCAATTGGCATTTTTTGCAGAAATAGAAAAATTCATCATAAATTTCATATGGAATCTCAAGGGATCCTGAATTGCCAAGACATTTTTGAAACAGAAGAACAAAGTTGGAGATCTCATACTTCATGATTACAAAATATATAATAAAGCTACAGTAATCAAAGCAGTGTGGTACAGGCATAAAGACAAATGAAATAGATTAGAGAGGCCAGAAATAAACCCTGGTGCATATGGTCAAATGACCTTCAGCAAGGGTGCCAAAACCATTCATGGGGAAACCACAGTCACTTCAATCAATGGTGCTGAAAAAACTGGATATTCATATGCAAAACAATGAATTTGTACCTTTATCTTATAGCATGTACAAAAATTAACTCAAAATGGATTAAAGACCTAAATGTAAGAACTAATACTATACAACTCCTCAAAGAAAACATAGAGCAAAACTTTCATGATACTGGATTTGACAGTGATTTCTTGAATGTGACACAAAAAGCACAAGCAACAAAAGCAAAAAAGAAAAATAAAATAAAAAGCAAATGGGACTACATCAAACTGAAAAAGACATTTGAGCATCAAAGAACACAATCAACAGAGAGTGAAAATGGAACCTACAGAATGGGAGAAAATACTTGCAAATCATACATCTGATCAAAGTTAAAACAAGTCAGGAGCCCTAAAATCCCAGCACTTTGGGAGGCCAAGGCAGGAGGATCACCAGAGGCCAGGAGTTTGAGACCAGCCTGAGCAAGAGCAAGACCTCATCTCTACAAAAACAGAAAAATTAGCCAGTGTGGTGGCACACACCTATAGTCCCAGCTGCTCAGAATTGCTTGAGCCCAGGAGTTTGAGGTTGCAGGGAGCTATGATTTCGTCACTGCACTCCAGCCAGAGAGACAGAACAAGACAGACCCTGTATCAAAAAAAAAAAAAAAAAATTAAAAAATTAAAAAAAAAGGTAATAGCCAGGCTAAATAAAAGAACTCTTACAATTCACCAACAAAAATCAAATAACTCAATCAGAAAATGAGTAAAAATCTTGAGTAGATATTTCTCTAAAGATGATATGGAAACAACCAATAAGTATATGAAAAAATCCTTAACTCCACTTATCATTAGAGAAATACAATTAAAAACCACAATGAGATATCACCCCACATTCAATAAAGTGTCTGCTATCCAAAAAAAAGAAGAGAAAGAAGAAACAAAACAAGAAATAACTGTTGACAAGGATATGCAGAAGTTGGAACCCTTATACAATGTTGACGGCATAAAATGATGCAATTGCCATGGAAAACAGAATGGAAATTCTTCAGAAAATTAAAAATAGAACTCCCATATGACACTGCAATCACACTTCTGCATATATATCAAAAGAATTGAAAACAGGATCTCCAAGAGATATTTGTACACCCACTTTCTTAATTCATACTAGCCAAGAGGTGGAAGCAACCCACATGTCTATCAGTGGATGAATGAATAAACAAAATGTTGTATATACATACAAAGGATTATTTTTCAACCTTAAAAAGGATGGAAATACTGTCACATGCTACAATAGAGATGAACCTTGGTAACATTATGCTAAGTGAAATAAACCAGTCACAAAAAGATGAATGCTGTATGATTCTACTCAAAGAGCTATCTAAATTAGTAGAATTCAAAAAAATAGAGAGTAGAAGGATGGACACTAGGGAATGGGGAGAGGAAAAAGGGGGGTTTTAATGGGTGCAGAGTGTCAGATTTGCAAGATGAAAAAGCTCTGAGGATCTGTTTCAGAACTTTGTGAATACACTGCACACAACCAAACTGTGAACAGCAAAAAAATACAATTGCTTTTTGTTTGTTGGTGCTGTATCCTGTGAACTTTCTCTTATTAATTTTAGTAGGTTTTTTCACAGAGTCTTTTAAATTTATATATAAAAACATCATTTGTGAATAAAGAGTGTTGCTTATTCCTTTCAAATTTCTTGCTTTTTCTTTTTCTTTTCTTTTTTTTGCTTGTCTCACTGCCCTGGCTGTAACCTCCAGACAATGTTAAACAGAAGGGATTAGAGGCAATATCTTTGCATTGTTTCTAATTTAGGGAAAAATGTTCAATGTTTACCATTAAGTATGATGTGTGTGTTAGGTTTTTATAGATATCTTTTATCATATTAAGGAAGTTCTCTTTGTAGCTTGCTGTTTTATCATGATTAAACATTTAGTTTTATCAAATACTTTTGAATATGTTGGAAATACTTATATCGTTTTCACCTTTATTCTGTTAATGTGGTAAATTACATAGATTGGTTTTCAAATGTTAAACCAATCTACTTTCCTGGGAAAAGTACCATGCTGTAATAATGTGGTATCCATTGTAAATATTCTGGATTGTTTTGTTAATCTTAAACATTTTTTGTCTATACTTACAGTGTAAATTTTTATTTCAAAGTGTTTTTGTCATGTTTTGTTACCAGTTTTATGACAGCCTCATAAAATGATTTGTTGAGAGGATATCTTTTCTTAAGAGAGTTTGGAAGTTTTAATTATTTATTCTCTCTCTCTCTTATATATATATAAATGTATATATACACACATACATATATATACTTTTTTTCTGTAGATAAGGTCTTAGTCTGTGACCCAGGCTGGAGAGCAGTGGTGACATCATAGCTCACTGCAGCCTCAAACTCCCAGGATCAAGCAATCCTCCAGCCTCAGCCTCTGAGCAGCTGGGATGACAGACACGGGCCATCATGCCTAGCTAATATTTTTATTTTTTGTAGAGATGGGGTCTCACTATGATGCCCAGCTGGTCTTGAATATATGTTTGATAGAATTTACCAGTAAAGATATGAATCTGCCTTATTCTTTGTGGGAATGTATTTAATTATAAATTCTACTTCTCCCATGCACATAAGTTATCCCAATTTTCTATTTCTTCTTATGTCAGTTTTAGTAAATCATGTTTTGCTTTCAAGGAATTTGTCCATTACAAATGTATTGGTATAAAGTTGTTCATATTTCTTTATTATATTTTTATATTTGTAGAGTCTGTAGTATCCTCCATTCTCATCCTGGAAATTGACATTTGTGTTTTTTCTCTTTTACTATTGATCAGTTTACCTGGACTATTACTCAATTTATTAATATTTTCAAAGAACCAAATTTTAGCTTTGATAATTTCCTATATCGTTTTCTTGCTATTTCATTGATTTCTGCTTTTTTCTTTTTTCTTTTTCCCTATTTATTTTAGGATTCATTGTTCTTCTTTTTCTAATTTTTTCCTGTGGAATCTTAGATCATTGATTTTAAATTTCCTTCATCTCACTGGAAACATTTAGAGCATAATTTTCTCTCTAACCTCTACTTTAGGAGCATCCTCCATACTTTAAATATCTTGTTTTTAATTTCAGTTAGTTTGAAATTATTCTAATTTTCCTTGTGATTTTTTTTCTTTGACCTCAGGGTTATTTTGAAGTGTGTTGTTTAATTTGTAAATATTTGGCTTTTTCTTGTCTATTAAATTACCGTTGATTTCTAATTCAAATGCTATGATAAAAAAACATATTTTGGACTGTGTTTTGGAACTTCATCTCTATCCAACCATTGTGCTGAACACTTGTGATTGTCAAAAAGAATCCATTTTTCATCATACATAACAATTCATGCAGAACCCATCTATCCAGCTTCTTTCCCTTGCCCATTTATTTCAAATGGTCCAATATTGTTGGAATAGTAACGTCAAACCTTGCTGGCAGGTTGAGATGGATTCACTTCCACTACAGCTTTCAGCTCATCATTATCCACTTTGGTCTCAGGTCACCCACATGGCTTATTTTCAAGATTAAAATCACCAGAACAAAACTTCTCAAACCATGGACGTACTGTGCATTCATTAGCCACATCCTTCCCAAACACTTCCTTGACATTTCAAGCTGTCTGCACTGCAAGGGTTCCACGATGAAACTCATATTAGAAAATAACATGAATTTTTGACTTATCCTTGGCTTCACAAAAATTGCTCTCAAAAAAAACTGAAAGGTAATCACAAGCCAAAACATGCCTTTGAAAGACAGAGGATGTACCTTCACAATAAAAATAAGACAAGAAGTGTCAGAGTGAAATTTCAGTGATATCAACTTGTCAAAGTCAGTATTAATACTTAAGGAAATCAGACATTTCATACTTAATAACCTACTAACTTGTAAGATTTCAGAATTTTGGAATTTATTAAGACTGAGGTTATAGCCCAGCATATGGTCTGTCTGGGTGAATAACCCACGGACACAGGGAAAGTACATATTCTGCTACTTTTAGATGTGGTGTTTTATAATGTCAATTTGATCAGGTTGGTTAGTGATGCCATTCAAGTCTTCTCTGTTCCTCTTCCTGTTTGGTCCCCTTACCCTGTGCAGTACCGAGGAGGACACTGGAAAACCTCTCCCTGTGACTGTTTGCCTATTTCTCCTTTAACTTCCACCAGCGTTTTCCTCGTGTGTTTTGAAGGTCTGCTACTGAACACATACACGTTGAGGATTATATCTTTCCAGTAGTTGACCCTTTTATTCCTATGACAGATGAGCTTTAATTGGGAGGGTAAGAAATGCGGTCAGAGGACGAGCTCATCCTATATAACCGAAGACCCCTGGTTCCCATGACAAGCTCTGAACATCACCTTCTGCCACTCTGCTTGCATGGGGTAGAGAGAAATGTGGGGAGAATGGTTGCCACGGCCTCAAAATAGATCTTTCTGTCTTAGGAAGTCAAGACTGGAGTGCTGCATTTTCAAATGCTCTCTTCGTCAATGAGGGATCTCTTAATGTTACTTTTCCTGTTCTAAGAGAGTAGTCAGACCTTAGGCGACCTAAAGCGTAGCTCTCAACCATAAAATCTGTGTTAGGATGAGTTGTGAGGTGGATATAAAGTACTTTGTTACTAATAACAAATTATTCCTATTTCAAATGCATTCTTAAATAATTACCACATAATTGAATATCCACATTATAACAGCATCTTCAGTCCTTTTGTGCTGTAATCTGTGTCCTTCAATTGGGGTAAATGTCGCAGAGTTGCAGTGGGATTGCTGGACA